>CM056054.1:98002490-98209990 GCA_029574335.1 Rana kukunoris
CCAGTGGGCGTAACCATTTAGTGTAGTTTATTCAAACGAATTGATTGCAGCTGTTTTGAGACACAGTGAATTATCTTTTCATTATATATATGGCGTGGAGTGGGTGAAGGAGCCATGCCCCTGTCGATGAGCATTAGCTCGAAACATGTCGGGTACATAGCTTTTTTATACCCAACTACCACGTTCTTTTTATATTCATGTGATCACGTGTGCCAGATCCTTTCCAGAGTACTGGCATTTTCTTGTTATTTTTATTGCTCTGTATTTTACCAGCCTAATAAAGGCTCCCCTTTTTTCAAACAAACTACACCATGTGGAGTTTTTTTGTTTCTTCTATGGATACCTACAAGTGTTGTTCCATCTGAAAGCCTGGAGCCACCCTCTATCTTGGACCTTGAGATCCCTGGGAAGGATCTACAATTCCTTCAATCATCACTCTTCATAGAGCCATCCATCCGAGGAGCTCTTACAAGCTTATCTGACACAGTGCCCCCAGCATATGTGTCCACCCTATGCGGTAAGAGTACCCATTCTCTCAATCTATCAGTCTGGCTATTCTGCATGTTCATTAAACTGGATTACGCACATCATTTGAATCCCCAGTAACACAGGAGTGTCCCACAGGAGTGTTTCATAGGAAGACCTATCTGTACCTATACATTGTTTTTTGAAGGACTCCCTCCATATTTTATATTTCATTGTCTGTATTGCAAAGGGTTTCACCATCCTGTTTGTGCATTTTTATATTGTGTTTTTTGTTTATTCATCCCAATATTATCTCACCAATTTGGATGACACTTATGTAAACTGCTTCACGCAATTTTACTTTTTCTAGCGCTGCACTTATTTTTTCTTTATTATTAAGTGCTGGCCTAGACAGAATTGCCGTGGCCTTGGAGGGCAGGCCGCCAGGTGGGCAGAGACCAGGGGCTGCTCCTCGTTCCCCGGTTTACCCCCTCCCCCATGAGTCTCCCCTGAGGAGCCGGGGCCGTGGCCGTGGGCGCCCCAGGCGTGGCTCACGTCAACGGCATTAATTTGTTTTTCCCCTTTTTTTTTGGCCTGTTTTTTTTTTTTTGCCCATTTTTTTTGTTCTGCTGGAAATTTTTTGTTTTTGCTGGGCATTTTTTTTTTTGGGTTGTGAATGCTGTTTGAATGTGGGGGTGACATTCCTGCGGCAAAAGGGGTGTCACCCTCAATTTTGGTGGAAAACGGTTCCCCAGGACCAGGGAGAAGTGATTCCTAGGTCCGTGTGAATGGTGTATGAATGTACAGTGACACAATTGGAGCCTTGGCGTGGCGTTGCTGCTCACAAGTCCTGCATGGTGGACTGGTGCCAATCAAATTTGATGAGGATGTGGTGTGTGTGTGTGCTAGGGACCACAGTGGTGTGCATGCATGCATTCTCATTGTGCCATGATTAATGTGTGTGTTTAACGTGCAAAGATGCATAATGTGAGCTGGCATGAGATGGGGTCATGAGATGGGGTCCCAGTGCATATGCAGAGTCACCTTGAAGGGAAAAGACAGGAGGATGTTAGTAGTGCATGTGCCCCTTGTGATGTGTGCATCATGGGGGGGGGGGGCAGTCATGCCTGCCACCCATGTCACTCACCAACCAGCCAGCTGTCCCCATACATGTTCTGTTCAAAATCTGTGGGGATGGGGCTAGAATTGTATATGTAGCTGTCATGGGTGTCATGGGTGGTGTCATGTGTTGGGCTGCTGATGTCCTCCTGCAGGGTTGTGGTTAATTCCAGGATGGCATGAGGGGTGAATCTGAAGATGCGAGACACCTCAGAATCACTCATGCCAAAGATGTCTATGCGTGTGTGATATATCAAGTGAAGAGTGAGGGGCTTGTATCAGATAAGAATATTGTATTAGATTAGATTAAATTGTAAAGTTTATATAAGCAAAAAAAAAGTAAAACAAATAAAATAACCTGTGCCCTCCTCAGTGCCCTCATCAGTGCCCTCCTCAGTGCCCTCCTTCTTCTTTGCTCATCTAAAGTCAGTAGTATAGCTATGAGCATGGATGCCACTGGCATGTTGGCATACAGTTTGTTGGGCAACACGTGTGGCTGCTGAGCTCCTCACTAACAGTGTTGCTTTATCTGACATGTAGACGAATTGTCTAATTTTAGAGCAGCTTTTATATGGTCTAATTTTAGACAGGACATTTAGCTGTTGCGCACAGCGCGTAGCCTGCGCTGCACCAACGTTCTTTTGGGGATCCCTGTAACTCCCTCATTAGCATATTTGAATAGCAAATCAATGGTGTATGTAGCGCAGTTTTGCACGGACGGATGCGCCTGTCTAACGAAATTACGCTGGACAAAAAAAAGTAGATTTCTTGCGTATCTCGTTTTGGGGATGCCGTGCATCGAAACGCACGCGCACAATTAGACTTACGCCGCGCATCTCCTGTTACGCCGGCGTAATCGATCTGTGAATCTGGCCCATTGTTTTCAATGAGGCTGGTTCACATATTTGCGATGCTTCGCACTGCGCATTGCAGAAAAAACGTGTGCGGATATTATGCCTTGCGGTGCGGCTCAGGTGGGAATTCTGGCCCATTATCTCCTATGCTGATTCGCAGATGTGTTTATTACTCTTCAGGAATTTCTCTCATTCAGCTCAATACACTTCTCCCCCACTCTCCTCTCCCCTGTAATTTCTCCCAGGTCTCCAAATTCACAGCTAAGACGTTGCTAATCTGCTGAACACTTCTCTTATCTATCTGCAAAGATAAGAGAGCTGAAATTCGCACCGCACAAGTGTGATTCCGGCCCAAAAGTTTGGACTTGATCAGAACCATCAGAACCAAGAAAGTTCAGTCTGAACATGGGTTTCGAGTTTAAAGCGGAGGTTCACCCTGAAAAACAACTATATGCCATTAGATCCAGCATACTGCTGACATCTGCAGTATGCTGAATTTTTTCTGTACTTACCGTGTTATGGTTGTTAAGCAAGTGGTTAAATAGGGTTGTCTTTATGTATTACGTTGACTTGGCCAGATACAGTATTTTGGATAGGTGTACATATGTTTCCTTACAACTTTATTAACATGATTTGCTATAGAACAATAGCGTAATTTTTATTGAAAAGAAAATCATTATTAACTTGCATTGAGATGTCTTGTTAAATGCAAATTGAATCCTGTAAACAATTCTTACATCATCATTATGGTAAGTAAGTTATGAACACGTTTTTTCTCTGTGTCATTTGGAATTAATTATGTATGCATAGCTGCCAGATTTATCTTTTTCAGAAGCCTGATAACTATTCTTTTAAGTATCAATTGCAAGTTAATTAATATGCATTGTTTTTAATGGATTCTTCAATCTAAATTGGATATTTATAAAACAGCAAGAGTAATATGTTTTTTTTTTTTTTTACTTCTTTCAGGAAACAGCCACTGAAAACACCAGAGGGAGCTTTAGGAATGGCTTATTGACATATTTAGGGTCTGTAGAATACAATATTGTAAGATGCTGAATTTGGTGTATATATCCATAACCCATACTGAAACATTTTATTTTGGTGCAGACACGGTCTATGTGAGTACAATCCATTTTGGTCCTAAGCCTCCAAATGGAAGCCATTAATCATCCATCCTTTCAACTTCGAAAACCTTTCAGTGCAGACCCCAGAGTTCAAATTGCTGATAGCTGTTAAATCTAGCGAAAAAAGTAAAATAGCGTTTACCAACTTGTTACACTTTTGCTTTTTGTTTTGTAAGATGTTTATAATAAAGATTGTGAACTGCAATGCCCTTAGTTTCTAATATAAATTTGGATTGGTAATCTGGCTTCTATAGTATCAGAAAATTACAAAAGCGAGAATTTTTCTATCAGGTACATGTTCATTACTTGTGACCATTTGTCACATCTTTTACTGACTACAGACTACCTTCTGAGTAATTAAAACTAGTTACAAAGTCACAGGCCGCGTACACACGTACGAGAACCTCGTCGGGCTAAACTCATCGTTCCGCCCGACGAGGTTCCCGATGAGCGGTCGGAAAAGCTAATCGAGCCAAAGTCCTCATTGAACAACAAGGAAAAAGAGAGCGTGCTCTCTTTTTTGGCTCGACGAGCTTCCCGACGGGACGCTTGTCGGAAGTGTACACACGACCGAGAAACTCGGCAGAATATGTCTCCCAGCGAGCTTCTCGCTGGATTCTGCCGAGAAGCTCGGTCGTGTGTACAGGGCTACAGAGTTGAAAAAGGGTACACATCTTTGGATTATAATCAATTAAATAATAAAAAAAAAACGATTGGGTTAGTTGAGTGCAAAATCTGGTGCAGCTGTGCACGGTACCGAATCAGTCTCTAACTTCAGCTTGTTTAATTAAAGTGGAACTTCAGTCATTTTTTTACCTTGCCATATAATAAATCTTCTGCCATTGTTGTTTTAACTTTAGATAGTAAAACATTTTTTTTTTCTGCCAGTAAATAGCTTATACAGTCCTCTTCCCATTTCTTGTCTGGTGATTACCCTAGGATTATGACATCATGCACAGCTCTCTCTCACTCTTGTGAGTTTTCCAGGAAGGAAGGTGTATGGGCCATAAGAGGGCCAGCGAGAGATGCAGAGCTGGAGGTTTTCCTCTGTGTGTCTGTATAAATCCAGGAGGTGAACAGGCAGCACCTTCAGCTCCCTCCGCCCCCCATCAGTGAAGCGGTGACATTGGCGGTATGACAGGGGAGAGGTGAGCTGCGGGATGTTACAATGTTTCCACCTGCTCGCCCCCCTTTATCCTGTCAGCAGTGCGAGAGAAGAGATGGCAGATCTCTCATTAGGTTCGCCACCCAGCTTCCTGCCCACTCTTTTCCCTCCCCATTGGCCACAGCAGGGTCAATCACAGCAGACTAGTGGCACATCATGGGACATGTAGTCTTAGAATATCGGCGACCCATTGTTCTCTATTAGGAGGAGACTACAGTTCCCTGCATGCACCACTGCATGCACCACTGCTGGGTGGAGAGAGGGAGAGGGAGAGAAACAATCTGGGGGAATGAGTGATATACTTTAAGTGCTCCAAAAGACAGAAACAGAAAGAGAGGAGTGTACCAGGGGAAGACAAAGAGAGCCACGCTGCTAACTAGAGGCACCACAGAGAGCCACAATGCTAACCAAAGCCACCACAGAGAGCCACGCTGCTAACCAGAGCCACCACAGAGAGCCACGCTGCTAACCAGACCCACCAGAGAGAGACATGCTGCTAACTAGTGCCACCAGAGAGAGAAATACACTGAGTGACTACCAGGGTAAAGACATACAACACTACTGACCAGATTCACCCCAGGCAACACAGAGTGAGCAAACATCCAGTCAGAGGGATCACTGCAGCAGTTGTGCTAGGTCTGTTAAGAGGGCCTGTTGGCCATTATCATTTACTGATCCTAGGGATTGAGCCATTAGGAACTGCCTAACCTGCTATCCTCTAGCCCTAATACTGCCTCTGACATTATCGCCCTGGGCACCGAATGACCTTGTTCCAGCACTGGCCATATTCACCCTTAATTGCTTTTGTTTCTTTCTTTTTTTTTAAAGATTCCGTCAAATCTTTTTATTTATTTTTTTAAGATTTTGTCGAATCTTCCACAGACACCATAAGCCTTCAATGACAGATTCAACCTTAATTAATTTGGATTTTCGGACGAATGTATTTTTTTATCGAAAAACAAATAAATAATAAATAAAAACGAATTTCGGGAGTAACTAAATTTATTTTTCAGACGAAAACGAAATTCTGAAACAAAATATTTCAGTTTGCAGATGTCTACTAAACTCCTCCATACCTCCATTTGGTTTCCCTTGTCTGCACTTTTATCAGTTCTATAATATCTTTTTGTGAACTGGTGCCCAAAAGTGATTTGCATGTTTCAGAAAGAAAGTACGGTATGTTGCTTTATTTATAAACTGCAGCTTGCCATTGCATATTATTATTAAATCTATTATATACTAGTACACCCAGATCCTTCTAAATCACTTCCACTTCTAATGAATAATGCATGCGTATTTCAATTCCCAAAGTGCATAACTTTACATTTATCAACATTAAATCTCATTTGCCTAACAGTTGCCCAATTAAACATTGTAAGGTGGAGACATCCTATAAGGACCTTACACCACTACGTTGCTTGGTGTCATCTGCCAACAGATAAAAAATTGCACTTTTAATCCCAAATTCTATATCATTTATTGTTAGGTAAAGGTCCTAACACTGAACGTTGGGGTTCACCACTTATAACCCCGTGCCAGTGTATCAGTCTTTCTGAATGTGGTCTTTTAGTTTGTTTTCTATCTGTTTACAGACATCATTTTCCAAGTTTATAGACTTTAACTTACATATTAGCTGTGTGTGGGGATGCCAAAATAATTTTTTTCTTCAAAATCCAAGTATCCTATATCTAACGTCTATCTCCATTATCTACATTTTTGCTTACTTCCTCTTAAAAATAAACCAGATTTGTTTTACAACTTTGTTCTTTTGTGACTTTATTCTGGCTATTGCTTCCCCCCCCCCCCCCCATTCTATGTGTGTGTGTTTTTATAATCAAACTCTGAAGAATCCTCCTGACAATAAAATGTTAAACTACAGTACCAGATCTATCATTACTTGGAAGAGACTTCGATCTCTTTTTAAATATAGACACTACATTGGCCTTGTGCCATTCTAATGCTACCACGTCAGTTATTAAATCAGGGTTCCACCTGCGATTTTCTTTTTAAAAGTCAGCAGCTACAAACACTGTAGCTGCTGACATTTAACCACTTCCATACACGGCACTTATACATCTTCCTGCCAGACCAATTTTCAGCTTTCAGCGCTGTTGCACTTTGAATGACAATTGTGCGGTCATGCTACACTGTACCCAAACAACATTTTTATCATTTTGTTTCCACAAATAGAGCTTTCGTTTGGTGGTATTTGATCACCTCTGGGATTTTTATTTTCTGCTAAAAAAAAAAAAAAATGATCAAAAATTTAGAAAAAAATATGTATTTTTTTGTTTCAGTTACAAAGCAATGTAAATAATTATGTTCACTGATGGGCACTGATGGTACTGCACTGACGGACACTGATAAGGCGGCACTGATGGGCACCGATTAAGTGGCACCAATGAGGTGGCACTGATGAGGTGGCATTGATGGGCACTAATATGCGGCACTGATAGGCGGCACGCATGGGCACTGATAGGCAGCTCGGATGGGCACTGATAGGTGGCATGGATGGGCATGGATAGGGGACACGGATAGGCATGGATAGGCGGCATGGATGGGCACTGATAGGCGGAATGGATGGGCACTTATAGGTGGCATGGATTGGCATCCATTGTGGGCACTGATTGGCATCCATTATTAATTTCTGATTGTCATCCCTGGTGGTCTAGGGTGGCATACCTGTGGTGGGCATCCCTGGTGGTCTAGTGGCATCCCTGGTGGTCCAGTGTGAGAGCATCCTCTGGGTGGCTGCGCTGATAATTGATCAGCACAAACCCCCCTGTCAGCCGATCGGCTCTCTTCTACACGCGTCTAACAGACGCGAGTGAGAAAAAGCCGATTACCGGCTTTTCCTGTTTACATTGTGATCAGCCATGATTGGACACGGCTGATCACATGGTAAAGAGTCTCCTTCAGAGACTCTTAGACAAATATGGAAACGACCCTGAGCAGAGACGAACGAGCTGCATACCCCGAAAATGATACAAAATAGAAAGTTTTCCCTTTGGGGCTTTGGACAGCAATGTAACAAAATCAGAAATTCAAAAAAGGTTATTTATTAAAAGAATAATCTAGTGGCATGTATAAAATACAGTGAAAAAGATCTAGTCCAATGATACAATATATGTACAGTACAAATACAATTTGATGCAATAGAAGAACACAACTGTACACATCGTTACATAGCGTGGGCCATAGGGTGTGCGAGCCCCGACGCGTTTCGACCTCTGTTCGGTCTCCTCAGGGGGACATTAAATTACATGGTTTGAAGTTTGGAAAAACGTCATACACGTTGTTCAATAAATCGTATATTTACCACTCAACGGTGAAATAACAATTCATATGATCAGAAATGTTGTCGATAAGTCCAGGGGGCCGGGATGCCACCCACACTCCCCCCAACAGCACCACCAAGGGAAAAGGGAAACCGCCCCAAGGGGCTTGCAAGGAGCCACACATGAAACGTCCACTGAAAAGAGGAGGAGTCGGCACCTGTGAAGACCACCCAAATACTATTAGCCATGTGTTAATAAGAAAATTAAAAGGGTAGACTCATGGCATATTTTGTCAGAGTATAAGTATATAATTGTTTCTAAATATTAGTATGCCCATATAAGTGTATGTAAGGACTACCGGCAAATATGTATTGGCGATATGCTAAATCCTCTAGGTATGGCTGATCAGTTTTTCAAGTAATTGGTTAAAGTATAAAGATAGTAAGACAGTACAAAAAATGGTGTGGGTGGGTGATCATGTGAATGAATGTGGTGATAGACAAAATGTGCAATGGTGTGTCAGGGAGACTGACAATATATAGTCAGATAAAACAATATGTGCTGGGTGATGTTAAGGATTGAAAAAATAATAATGATATAATACCTGGGGGTGAATGAAGCATATATACTAATATCAGGATGTACACTAGGGGTGCCCTGCTCACTTTGTCCATTTCGTTTGGTGCAGCCCCCCCCTTCGTACATGGGGGGTGTAGGTGGTCGACACGACACATAAATGACATAAATAAGATCTACTGTGGTGCACAACCGTATGCCACAAGGGCAGAAGACAGGGAACAAGCATCTGGGGCCGCTCCCCCCCCGTTGGACACGGGTGGGAGAGAGAGACGGTACTTGGGGAAAAAGAGCTCCCCTTTGGAGCCCCAACCTCTGGGCAATCCATAGGAGGGACAAGGTGTAGTTCGAGAAGAGAAGGGGCAACACGTGCAGCCGACTAAATAAACCCAGTAAACAAGGAAAGTCCTTATACCCCTTATAAAACGGGGGAAAAGAATTAGGACTGTGAAGAAACATAATATGAGCAAAACAACTAGGGGTACCACCCCGAAGATACCCAAGGAAAATGCGACTACCAGCACGATCAGACAATATATGACTCAAGATGGAAACACCAAAAGCCCTAATACTACAAAAAAAAACGGAAAAAAAAGGGGAGACAAAAAAAGGAGCAGGAGGATTAAACAGCACAAATACTGACATATCAATTGAAGGGGAGCAGGATGTAAGCCATTTTGAGGAAGTAAGAGAAGACATCCAATTACTTACAAAGAGCGATATGAATATCATGCAATAGTGTTTGGAAGATGCAATAAGACAAGAAATCAGGCAGGAAATCAGCATGCTGAGGCAGGATCTAGGACACCTTTTAACACAGGTGGAAGAGATGGAGACTACAAATGAACAACAAGCCCTGGAAATCAACCAACTAAAAGATCAACACTGCATAATGAAACAAAATCAGAGATTATTACAGTACCGGCTTGAAGATCAGGAGAACAGGAACAGGAGACAAAATTTAAGGATCCGCTCAATTAAGGAAAAAAAAGGGGGGGATCTAAGAAAAATCATGAATGATCTCTTTCTGCCCATCCTGGAGAAAAACCCTGAAAAAACCCTCAAAATAGAGAGAGTCCATCGTATAGGACAACTAAAGAACAGAGAGAGGGAGTGGCCAAGAGACATTATCGTAAGGTTTAGAAATTACGAAGAAAAAGCAGAAATTTGGTTACAACTAAGAAGGAGGCCCCCCCTGAGTTTTAAGGGAGCGGAGATCCAGATATTCACCGACCTTGCCTGTGAAACCCTGGCAAGGAGGAGGCTGCTCAAACCACTGCTGGAACAGCTTCGTTTACAGAACATTAAATATCAATGGGGCTTCCCAGCGTGTCTCATTGGGCAGAAAGAGGGCATCTCGGCAAAGCTAACATTCCCTGAGGAATTAGAAGCCCTCTGTAATAAGCTGGGCCTCCCCGCACCTGAACTACCAGGATGGGTAGACTAAGTAATAACATAATATCAATGACCAAAAGTAAATGATTCCGGGGGGTCTGGGGGGGGGAGGGTGGTGAACGGAGGTTTCTCTTCTTTTTTCTGGCTCCCGGTCGCCCCCCCCCTCCGGACCCTCACCGGAGAGGGGGGGGTGGTGGCGGGGCTAGACCCACCTCAAATAAAAGAACCGTGGGAAGGGGTGAAATGAGGGATCCATGGTTCAGAGGCCCTTATGCTATGTGGGCCCAGGGTGGGGGGGTTAGGGGGAGGGGAGAGGGAGGGGGGAAGGGAATGTGACTCCCAACAGGAGGTGGAAGGGTTTTTATTGCGGTAGAATAAGAAAGAGATGGCAGTAACCAAATTTCTGTCTTATAATGTCAAGGGTTTAAATTCCGCGACCAAAAGACATAGGGTGATAGAAGAAATTAGGCAATACAGAGCTGATGTGGTCTTTCTTCAAGAGACACATCTCTCTTTAGATTCAAATGTTAAATTAGGTTCCTTTTCAGATCCAGTATGGTTCTACGGGGATTCCATTTCAAATCAGGCCAGGGGTGTAGCAATAGGGTTTGCTAGGGACATGAGATTTACTGTGGAGGATAGAATAACAGACCCTGAAGGAAGATTTTTATTTTTAAAGGGTAAACTCGGAAGTACTACCTACACGCTGGCCAACATATACGCCCCTAATGCAGGGCCTGTAAAATACCTTAATAGGATCTTGGGCAAACTTAAAGTGTTTTCCGAGGGCTACACGATAGTGATGGGCGACTTTAATTTCGGTATAAACCCGGGAGTATATAGTACGTCTCGTGTACAGGGGAAGAATTGCATGTGGTTACGAAAATTTTAACGGAAAATGCATGAAAGCCAGTTGGTGGACGTATGGCGGATGCTACATCCAAGGCTACAGGACTACACCTTTTTCTCCCCCTACTCTAGGATAGATTACATCCTAGCGGATCACAGACTACTGGATAAGGTGGTTGAGGCTAAAATTTAAATAACGACCCTATCGGATCACGCCCCAATAACCATGATAATGGAAACCTCCCCACAACAAAAACAGACATCTATTTGGCATCTAAATGAAAATCTGATAAGAGATGAGGACTGGGCGAAAAAGGTGGAACAAGAACTCAAACACTTTTTCTCAACTAACGACAATGGGGAAATTTCAGGCGCTACCCTATGGGAAGCGCACAAAGCCTATATTCGAGGAATACTAATCGCCGAGGGGGGCTAGAAAAAAAAAAGAGGAAAGCAGGAGGTATGTGTCCCTAGCTAAAGAAATAGCACACCTGGAACAAGTACATAAAAATGAGAGAACGCAAGAGGCCTACCACAAGTTAACGTTAAAAAGAGAGGAATTTAGGGAGGTTCTAGAACTAATTTAAAAAAAAAAATTTAACAGCATCGCAAAGGAGAGATATATATGGGGTAATAAACCTAGCAGACACTTGGCGAAAATGGTTAAAAAAAAGAAATCTAGAAATTATATTGAGAAGATAAAAAAAAAAAAAAAACGGAGACATGGCCTATACCACCAATAAAATAGCTGAGACCTTTAAAGATTATTACCAGGAGCTGTACTCGATTGATCAGGGGGGACATCAAATCGCAGATAAAGAGACTAAAATCAGAGATTTTATCTCAAAATCAGGGATACCTAAGATAGAGGAAATAGATAGATTTAATATAGACAAACCAATAACGGAAGCAGAAATCAAAGAAGCTTTAAACAATACGAAGGCGGGAAAAAGTCCAGGACCAGATGGCTTCACGGCCCTGTACTTTAAAAAATTTGGCAACATTTTGATACCCAGGCTATGCAAATACTTTAACGGGCTGGGTTTAGAGTACGAAACAAACAGGGAAGCCCTAGCCGCTTCGATTACTATCATATTAAAAGAAGGTAAGGACAGCTCGTTATGCTCAGGATATAGACCAATATCGCTGTTAAATGCGGATATCAAAATATTCGCAAAAATCCTAGCAGAACGACTAAAAAGAGTAATGCCCTTACTGGTCCACCCGGATCAGACCGGTTTTATCTCAGATAGAGAGAGTAAAGATAATGGAATAAGAGCATTACTCCTAATCCAGAAGTTAAAAATAGATAGGGTTCCAGGTATACTAATGTCGGTAGATGCCGAAAAGGCCTTCGATAGGGTAGACTGGGGCCTTATGTTTAAAACCCTAGAGGCGATGGGCATCGGGGACAGGATGATTAGCTGGGTGAAAACATTATACCACCACCCTACGGCAAAAATCTAAATCAATGGCACCCTATCTGCCCCCTTTGAAATGAAAAATGGGACGCGCCAGGGTTGCCCTTTGTCCCCCCTCCTCTTTATCCTGTCCCTGGAGCCGATGTTATCTGCGATTCGGAATAACCCCGAAATCAGTGGGATAAAGGTCGGGAACGAGGAGCACAAGTTATTGGCGTTTGCCGATGATATTTTATTTTATATTACTAACCCACAGACAACTATCCCCGCCCTAACCAAGGTACTTCAACAGTACGGTACCATCTCAAATTTATAAATTAATGAGTCAAAAACTGAAATTTTGAATATAAACCTAAATAAAAAAGAAGAGAAGATTATTAGAAGGAGATGTGTATATCCCTGGATAAAAGAGCTCAAATATCTAGGTATTAAATTAACAAGGTCTGATAAGGAAATGTATAAAATTAATTTTATATCCCTGTTAAACGAGACCAAATCAGATATTAAAAAAATAATAAATAAACCAATCTCTTGGATAGGACGTATTAATACCTTAAAGATGTTCTTGGTTCCTAAGATCCTCTATAAATTTCAAATGATACCTATAGCACTCCCCCAAAAATTCCTGCGGACATTGAACTCAATCTTGATGAACTTTGTGTGGAAAAATAAAAAAACACAGAATCTCACTAGCAATCTTAAAACAAGAAAAACTCAAAGGGGGACTGGCTGTGCCGGATATAAGAGATTACCATAAAGCGGCGATATTGTCTCGAGTAGTAGAGTGGGCCAGAGATCGACGAGAAAAAAGATGGGTACAAATAGAAAACGCACAATCTAAAGCACAACTGAGCACTATAATATGGATCCCCGCAAAATTTAGAGCACTTAATAAAAAAACTTTTGACATAACACTAGACACACTGAGATTATGGGATAGAGTCCACAAAAAAATAGATGAGGGCCACAATTCACCCCTCATGAATTTGAAGGAAAACCCATATTTTGCACCGGGGGAAGAAAAAATTGGTGGGAATTGGATGAAAATTGATAAAATACACTTAGGTGAAATAATAAAAGAGGGTAGAATTATGGGGTTTGATAAGTTGAAACACAGGTCAGAAATCTGGATTCTGGATGAATGGCGATATACCCAGCTATGCCACTTCGTGCAACATCTCCCACATCCTCTGCGGATGAGCTTAGAGCTCACCCCGGTGGAAAAATTGTGCAAAAAAGTAAATTCAAAAGGCACGGTGTCGAAACTATGTCAGAAGGCTGGCCGGAGGCCGGCCTGTATTTGTGGGAGGAGTCTGAGAGTACTTAAGACTCCCTCCCTGTCGATGCTGGGTCGGCGTAGGGTTCTGGGTTGAGGAAGGGGGGTGGTATGTCGGCGTCAGCAGACGCCATTCAGCCGTCGGCTTTGGAGGAGGGAGGGGTTGTCCACCCGCCCGCACGCGCATGGCGGCTCCACGTGTCTTACCCAGATTTGTTTCTTCCCACCCGGGTTCCACATCTTCCCACCCTACCTGCCTGCCTCTCCAGCCGGTCAGCCACCCTTCTCCCGCCGCCGGCGGTCACGTGGTTCCTCCGGTACTCGTCCGGGTCCTCCTCTCACCGCCGCTTCCCCTGGTATTCACGCAGGGGGGGGGGGGTGCCCGCCCGCTGTTTTCTCCCTCCAGCATGGAGGGAGCTGCCCGCTGCTTCCCCCGGTATTCACGCGGGGGGGGGGATGCCATATTTCACTCGGGACATACTGGAGGAGGGGGGGGGCGGTTCATGTATGGGTCTTGCTGGCAGCTGGGGTGGTGTCTGCCATTTTTTTCCAGGGGTCACATGCTGGCTACTTGGGGGAGGGGCTGGTCATGCTAGCGGCATGGGGGGGGGGGCTGTCCACCTTTTACTCAGGTCGGGGGGGGCTTTGCCCCTAGGGTTTTGCGTCATAGCGTTCTGTCCCCAGGTTTTTGCGTCATAGTGTTTCTGCCCCTACTTTTTCTGGCACAGCGGTCTGCCTTCACGTTTGCTGTCATAGCGTTTCTGGCCCCAGGTTTCTGTCCTAGCGTTTCTGCCCCTACATTTTCTGTCCTAGCGTTCTGCCCCCATGTTTGCTGTCATAGCGTTTCTGGCCCCAGGTTTCTGTCCTAGCGTTTCTGCCCCTACATTTTCTGTCCTAGCGTTCTGCCCCCATGTTTGCTGTCATAGCGTTTCTGCCCCCACGTTTGATGTCGTAGCGTTTCTGCCCCCACGTTTGCTGTCATAGCGTTTCTGCCCCCACGTTTGCTGTCATAGTGTTTCTGCCCCCACGTTTGCTGTCATAGTGATTCTGCCCCCACGTTTGCTGTCATAGTGTTTCTGCCCCCACGTTTGCTGTCATAGTGTTTCTGCCCCCACGTTTGCTGTCGTAGCGTTTCTGCCCCCAGGTTCTTCTGTCGTAGCGTTTCTGCCCCCAGGTTCTTCTGTCGTAGCGATTCTGCCCCCAGGTTTTTCTGTCATAGCGTTTCTGCCCCCAGGTATTTTCTGTCATAGCGTTTCTGCCCCCAGGTATTTTCTGTCATAGCGTTTCTGCCCCCAGGTTTTTCTGTCATAGCGTTTCTGCCCCCAGGTTTTTCTGTCATAGCGTTTCTGCCCCCAGGTTTTCTGTCATAGCGTTTCTGCCCCCAGGTGTTTCTGTCATAGCGTTTCTGCCCCCAGGTGTTTCTGTCATAGCGTTTCTGCCCCCAGGTGTTTCTGTCATAGCGTTTCTGCCCCTAGGTGTTTCTGTCTTATTTCTGCCTCAGCGTGTCAGGCTCAGTGTTTGTCTCACACAATTCTGTCTCAGGTTCTATTCTTGCATTGGCCATAGCTATAGTATCATGCGTTTCTGCCCCCGGGTTTTCTGTCTTAGCGTTTCGGCCCACACGATTTCTGTCATAACATTTGGCATTGCATATCTGCCTCAGTGTTGCAGGTGCAGCTTTCTCTCATACCGTTTCTGACAGATTTTGCTTCAGCGTTTCAGGCTCAGGGATTCTATCATACCATTCTGCCTCAGGTTTCTGTCATTACATTTGCCTCAGCGTTTTCTCTCATACCGGCAGGTTCTGCCCCAGGGTTCTGTCATAGCGTTTCTGCCCCGGGTTTTTCTATCATAGCGTTTCTGTCATAGCATTTCTGCCCTAGGTTTCTGGCATAGCGTTTCTGCCCCAGGTTCTGGCATAGCGTTTCTGCCCCAGGTTCTGGCATAGCGTTTCTGCCCCAGGTTCTGGCATAGCGTTTCTGCCCCAGGTTCTGGCATAGCGTTTCTGCCCCAGGTTCTGGCATAGCGTTTCTGCCCCAGGTTTTCTGTCATAGCGTTTCTTCTATAGCTTTTCTGCCCACGTTTTTCTGTCTGGGCACTACGGCCCCCACGTTTTTCTGTCTGGGCACTACGGCCCCCACGTTTTTCTGTCTGGGCACTACGGCCCCCACGTTTTTCTGTCTGGGCACTACGGCCCCCACGTTTTTCTGTCTGGGCATTACGGCCCCACGTTTTTGTCATTTCTGTCTGTCATTGCATTTCTGCCTCGGCATTTCAGGCTCAGTGTTGCTCTCATACCATTTATGCCCAGGTTTTGTCATTTTAGTTTTGCCTCAGCGTTGCTCTCATACCATTTCTGCCCCAGGTTTCTGTCCTATAATTTTTTCCTCGGCATTCAGGTTCAGCGGGTCTCCCATACCTTTTCTGCCCCAGGCTTTGCCATAAGTTTTCAGGCTCAGCAGTTCTGCCGCCCCCACGATTTCTGTCCCCCTCATTTTCTGTCATAGCATTGCTGCCCCCACGATTTCTGTCATATCTTTGCTGCCCCCACGAATCCTGTCTGTGTTGGTTTGTCTTGGCGTTGTCTTTGTGGTTACTATGTCTCGTTGTTTTTTTTTTTGTCCACGTTGCATCTGGGTTGTTTAGCTAGTGCTCACATCTCAGGATCTGTCACGTCTACAGATTCATACGGGCTGAGGTTTCGTTTTTAATTGATTGTTGACCACAATCTTCTCGCCTGTTTACATACGTCATACGTTGCACGTGCATTCATTACACATACTCGATTACCCACAGCAGTCCGTGGGTACACTAACCCTGAGTGTTCAGTTGTATTGTCTGTCTCTGCGCGGCAGGTTACTCAGGCTCACGTGCCAGTCACACTGGGTTGGGGTGTCATCGGTGCATTCATGCGCAGCGGTCTTAGGTAGGCACAGAGGGCGTTTGTTGGTTCATGTGTGTTTTCTGTCTTGTCTAGGTTGTGTCAGCGCACCCCCAGTTCCTGCTCTTCCATTTCTGCCGGCCACGTCATCATCTTTTTGGGTCCAGTCTATCAGGCCTTCTGGTTCATGACTGAGCAATAGGTGTTCCTTGTCAGAGGGGGTGGAATCACCCATCCCTGTTTCTCTGACATCCCTACTGTGGGTACTTTCAGACCTTTTTTTGGGGCTCATTGCTGCATCATCAGGTTTTTCATAGTGTTGTGGCTTCAGCTGACAGTCATGCTTTCATTTCCAATCAAGTTTCTGGAGGCAGCTTTTCCAGGGGTTGGTCTGGTTTCTCTACCTTCATGCTGTAGGTGAGGGGCTGGGTTTTAGGTTCCTAGTGGCTAGTTTTGTAGCATTGTTACTATGGGCTGCTCTCCTGCAAAACTGGTCATTCGGTACTTGTCCATGGTCTGGCGTTCAGCACTTGGGGGGGGGGGGTTGGTTTGGGTTAGCTGCCATACCGATGTCATCTATCCTTATGCTCGATTTCGTCAGTCCTGACGGTGGCAAGGTAAGTCTTTTTTGTGCAGCATCATCGGGTCTTGCTTCTGCCTGTAACCTGCTAACCAAGTCTATCAGGTAAGAACGGGTTCTGCGTGTCGGTTTGGGCCATGTTGGGTTGTTGTTACCTTAGCGCAAAGGATTCGTCCTTCTGCTCCGTCAACATGTCCATCAGGTATCCAGCACTTTAGGCTCCTGCTAGTTGTCAGATTTTTTGCAACTCACCCGCTCACTTTCCTATCAGTATGGGTAGGCCAGGGGTGTGGGGGTTTCCTCACAGGGCTACGGCTCTGATGTCCGGTTGTAGCTTTCATTGTTAGGCATTATTGCAGGGGCTTCTCGGGCCAGCTCTGGTTCAGTTGACCACAAGTGTCCACTCATCATAAGCATATCAGGCTATCATATGGGTTGTCGCAGGCTCGAACCAATCATTCTCGGGGCATTGGTCGAGTTCAGGGCTGCTTCACGCATTCGGCAGGGGCTTCCTTCTATCACAGCTCACGAGTCGGTAGCTTCTCCAGTCATAACGGCTACTTATCAGGTGTACATACGATTGCCATCCGGGCGCGTGCTGCTTTGCTTCTTGTTTGCTCATCTACCCCTCTTCACCTACATATGTGTCTTTTGCCCTCTTTCAGGCGTACCTACCAGCGGGCCAAAGGCACACTCCAGGCCTTGGTTATTAGGGTCAACGCATTCCTTACTCGAAGACTCTGATTACAAGTCAGAAGGCTGGCCGGAGGCCGGCCTGTATTTGTGGGAGGAGTCTGAGAGTACTTAAGACTCCCTCCCTGTCGATGCTGGGTCGGCGTAGGGTTCTGGGTTCCCACCCACCCATTCCCCCAGCTTTCATACATTCTCATTGTTCTTTTTCTTGTTCAGGGTATGCCCTCTTTCAGGCGTACCTACCAGCCGGCCAAAGGCACACTCCAGGCCTTGGTTATTAGGGTCAACGCATTCCTTACTCGAAGACTCTGATTACAAATAAGATATTGGTAAAAGTGGACGCGCTGGTGGAGCCGCCCTTCATCCAGAAATGGGAAAGAGAATTGGGGTCACTAAGAGGGGATAACACTTTGGAAAAGATAATGAAATTAACCCATTCCTCTGCCATCGATACGAGAACCGCGGAGTCAAATTACAAATGTATCTCGGGCTGGTATGCCACGCCTGATAAAGTGAGCAGATTTAGCGTAGGAGAACCGGGTAATTGTTGGCGGGGCTGCCTGGAAAAAGGAACTATGGCACATCTGTGGTGGCTGTGCCCAAAAATTAAAAAATTCTGGCAACAAATCTTAGAGCAAATAAAAGAGATTACGGGGAAAGTAATAAAAAACAACCCGTGGGCAGTCTTATTCCATGGTGGGCAAGCGGGGATAACAATGTATAAAAAATCTATCACACCCCACCTCCTCAATGCAAAAAAGCTGATACCTAAGAACTGGCAGAAAGTAGAAACCCCAATGATGTGGGAATGGATTAATGCGGTAGAGGAGACCTATAGAATGGAAGAGTTGAGGGAGATGGTGGGGGGGGGGGGGGGGGGGGGGCCCCAACCAGGAAAATCAAGATTTTAAGGAAAAATTGAAAAAATGGCAAGTGTATAAAAAGTCGTGGAGCTATGTGGAAAACTTGAAGTTAGACAGTTACTGGAACTAGTAAACATAAAGTAGAATAACAGAAACACAATTAGTATCAAGAAGGCTTACTCATTCTTGTTTCCTGTTGGGGGTCACGGGGTAGAGGGGGGGATGTGGGGGGGCGAAAAATGTTTAAAGGACTGGATAGCATAATAATCTACCCATGGCTAATACCATTTATAAAATTAAAAAAAAAAAGAAAAAAAAAGCTTTTTCGATACCACAGATGATGCAAAACTGTCATGGAGACAAAGGAAGCATGGATCTATGAGCTGCTCTCCAGTTTCTTAGTTAAGGCTGACGTGGAAAAAAAAAAAAGGATGTACACTAGCTGTACACTGGTGAATGACCAAAAATAGTGTTGTCAAAGACTTAAGCAAAAGTAAAAGTGTAGTGAGAGATAATATAATTTACCTGTGCAATGATATGGTAGTGACAGTGGCGTAACCAGAGTTATGGGCGCCCGGGGCAGAACTTTTTTGCCCGCCCCCCCCCCATCTGCCGCAAAATGGTGGCCATGCCATCAAATGCAGCCACTGTGTCATCAATTGTCACCACTGTACCATGCCATCAAACGCAGCCACTGTGCCATGCCATCAAACGCAACCACTGTGCCATGCCATCAAATGCAGCCACTGTGCCATCAAACGTAGCCACTTTGCCATGCCATCAAACGCAGCCACTGTGCCATGCCATCAAACGCAGCCACTGTGCCATGCCATCAAATGCAGTCACTGTACCATGCCATCAGACACAGCCACTGTGCCATCAATTGTCACCACTGTCCCATCAATTGTCATCACTATGACATCAATTGTTACCATTGTGCCACCAATTGTCACCACTGTTCCACCAATTGTCACCACTGTGCCCATCAATTGTCACTGTTCAGACATCCATCCACCTCGGAGCTTTATATTATAACCTGCTGGGACTTGTAGTTCTCCATCGTCTCCTGGGGCTCAGGTGCATGCGATCCACCATCTTTGTTCAGTTTTCTCACTGCTGGGACTTGTGGTCCCATAGATGGTGGATCGCATGCACCTGAGCCCCAGGAGACGATGGAGGACTACAAGTCCCAGCAGGTTATACATACAATAAGGCTCTGAGGACTTGTAGTTCTCCATCGTCTCCTGGGGCTCAGGTGCATGCGATCCACCATCTTTGTTCAGTTTTTCTCACTGCTGGGACTTGTGGTCCCATAGATGGTGGATCGCATGCACCTGAGCCCCAGGAGACGATGGAGAACTACAAGTCCCAGCAGGTTATAATATAAGGCTCTGAGATGGATGGGTGTCCGGACATCCATCCACCTCGGAGCCTTATATTATAACCTGCTGGGACTTGTAGTTCTCCATCTTCTCCTGGGCTCACAGTGCATGCAATCCACACCCATCCAACTCAGAGCCTTATTGTATGTATAACCTGCTGGGACTTGTAGTTCTCCAATCTCCATCTTCTCCATGAGCCCCAGGAGAAGATGGAGAACTACAAGTCCCAGCAGTCTTACTAAAATGACAGGCGGGGATCAGGCAGTGCACCCCTTTAGATTTACACCGACCCCCCCCCCCCCCGTTTCTCTCTCTCCCCTGCGGTACAGGAGAGTGTTTTGCTTACCTTGCTGGCGATGGAGAAAATCAAACTTGCCACCGCCGCCGTGCTGTAAACACGTGTTCCACGGCCAATCAGCACAGCACAGAGATACAGCGCCTCCCACTCCACCGCCCGCCAATCGGTGCTCCTGTGCCGTTATCTGTTTTTTTTTCAGCCCTTCCGCCTGGTTGGCTGGTGTTTCCCGCCACTCCCACATCAAGGGAGACAGACAGTTCCACCAGCTAACCAGGCGGAAGGGCTGAAAAAAAACCTCTTCGCTCACCGCCGCCGGGTGTACCAAGATGGCCGACCGCTCCGGAGCTAGGCCAAAGCCGCGGCCTTTCCTAAGGCGGTGGCGGCAGCGGTGAATCTGTGACACGGACGCCAGGATTTTGCCCCCCCGCAATTTTTCGCCCAGTGCAACAGCCCGCTACGCCAGTGGGTAGTGATAGAGGTTAGTTTGATCTTGTGGAATTTCTTTGTGTTTGAAACATCCTTGCAATTATGCAGGGAAAGATTCAGATGCCACAAGGGAATAAAAGCAGTAGCGTCCATGTTGGCCTGCTTGGAATCATATGAGAGTCTCAAGCATCCAGTCTTATATGGGCTAGTGTGTCTAATAATGAGGATGATAACACACAGGTGCCAGTAAGCTCCCCCTCCCCCACAGCAGCAACGTGCAGGCTGCTGAAAAAAAAAACCCAAACAGCCCAAGTGTGGCTCCATCGGCGTCCCGGAGGGCTGACAGAGCCCCGAGCACCGTCGTCAACTCCGCCGCAAAGAGCGTGGCAGCATGGCAACGTGCGCACCCAGCAGACAGCGCATGCACACCTCGCCATGGGTGGTCCAGAGGTGAACACGGGACGCCACCGGTAGGGCGAAGCTGTTGTCAGCGGCCGAGAGTCGCCGCTCAGTCGCCAACTAAAGCAATAAAGGGGGAGACACAATGTCTGCCCCCCACCCTACCGGGAAGCCGCTAGGGGTCGGGCCAATTCCCAAAGGCGGGGTGGGGGGGAGGGGGGAAGCAAACCCAAACCCCACCAGGATATCAACAATCAAAAAAAGAGAGACTGGATTGGATTCTTAAATACATTTTTTGTTTCTACAGGAGCTGTGTGTTATTTCCTAACTCCACACTCTTGCATATATATTGTATTGGATATGTGTACATTATGCAGTATGGGAGTCTATATTAGATTCCTCCTAATACATGCAAAGGGAAAAGATGGAATTCTAATCTGATCCCTAGCGGGTGAATAGCTCACCTCAATGTTTTATATATGGAAAGCAAGAGTTGAGAGAATTGCTGGAAAACACACAGGTCATGTCATATTGTCAGTCTCCCTGACACACCATTGCACATTTTGGGCCAGATTCTCATATATTTTCGGCGGCGTAGCGTAAGCCATTTACACTATGCCGCCGCTGCGTACTAGAGCAAGTGCTTTATTCTCAAAGCACTTGCTCCGTAGTTTTCGCTGGCGTCTCGTAAATCGCCAAGCGTAAACCCGCGCAATTCAAATGGGGCGGCTTGTATTTAAATTAAGCGTGCCCCCGCGTCGAACGAACTGCGCATGCGCCGGCCGGGGAAAAAGCCCAGTGCGCATGCTCCAGCTCACGTCGGGAAGCGTCGTTGAAACCGACGTCAAAACGTCGTGAGCGTCATTTACGCAAGTCCCTATTCGCGAACGAGTTAGTAAAACGACGTAAGCGACGGAAAAAGCCGACACTGACCCGACGCCATACTTAACATGGTGTCCGACGGCACCCGACGGCATCCAACGGAACTTCGTAAGGTTACTCCACATAGAAGCTGGGGTAACCTTACGAGTCCGTAAACGACGTACGCGACGACGGGGCGGCGTAAAAGCGTTCGGGAATCGCCGTACTAGCCTCATTTGCATATGCAAATGAAAAAACAACATGAAGGCCACCTAGTGGCCGAAGTTGTCATTACACCTACGATCCCAAAGTGTAATGCTTTTACACTTGTCGGATGTAGAAGCGTATCTATGCAAAAGTGATGCTAAGCATCACTCGCATAGATACGAGGACAAAAAAAAGGCGATACGACGGGGTATCTGAGATACTCCGTCGTAACGCCTCTGAGAATCTGGCCCAGTGTCTATCACCACATTCATTCACATGATCACCCACCCACACCATTTTTGTACTGTCTTACTATCTTTATACTTTAACCAATTACTTGTAATACTGATCAGCCATGAAAAGGGAAATGAATCCGCGCTACGGACAATCTAAATTAAGGTGACACGGGTGCAGATTAAATAATAAAATTGGGTATTACAGTGGCAGCCCCTGCATGAAAAGCTCCACCTAGATGGAGAAAAAATGTGGGTGTGAAATAGCAGGTAGTGGTGCCTACTAATCAGTAAAGGTGTGCATAGAAGTGAACCAAAAAATCCTCCTAAGTGATGGTGTGGTGATGTCTGTTGCCAAAATAAAATAAAAAACAAATATATAAATATATGTGCAAGTAGATCAAAGAAACAAAGAACAGAAAATAAAAAATAAAAATAAATGTGCTACACAGTGCTGGTGTTTCTCCTTGGAAAATAAATTAAAATAAATGTTCAAATGCAAATAATGTAAACAATGTGTATCAGAAACAAAATCCAGTTCCCAATCTTGCTTCAGGCAAAACTTATTAAAATTAAATAAATTTAGGTAAATTTTCAATCTTGCTTCATGCAAAGATAGAGTGCTATGTGCTTCATGCAGATGCAGCCTTCAGTGGGTCACTCAGTGCTCTCCCCCAATGGCCCCGCACTCACCGAATCCAATCACCCCTACAGGGGTAACAGGCTCTCACAAATCAGTATCCACACTGCTAGGACTGCCAGGACTTTTCATGTAAAGAACTTTTCGGCCGCTCATAGAGGAGAAAAATAAAGCGCCCAACAGCGTGATACCATTTTTCAAAGGAATTAAATACTTTATTCTTTTAAAACAGGTACTCACATTTGATATATGAAAAATACAGTATGCCTTAAAAACGAGTGCTGTAGCTCAGAGGTACGATCGCTCTACCGGTTTCGTTGTGCTGACGTCATCTGGAGCGCACCAGGGTAGGGGTGATTGGATTCGGTGAGTGCGAAACCATTGGGGGAGAGCACTGAGTGACCCACTGAAGGCTGCATTTGCATGAAGCACATAGCACTCTATCTTTGCATGAAGCAAGATTGAAAATTAACCTAATTTTATTTAATTTAAATAAGTTTTGCCTGAAGCAAGATTGGGAACTGGATTTTGTTTCTGATACACATTGTTTACATTATTTGCATTTGAACATTTATTTTAATTTATTTTCCAAGGAGAAACACCAGCACTGTGTAGCACATTTATTTTTATTTTTTATGTTCTGTTCTTTTGTTTCTTTGATCTACTTGCACATATATTTATATATTTGTTTTTTATTTTATTTTGGCAACAGACATCACCACACCATCACTTAGGAGGATTTTTTGGTTCACTTCTATGCACACCTTTACTGATTAGTAGGCGCCACTACCTGCTATTTTACAACCACTGATCAGCCATACCTAGAGGATTTAGCATATCGCCAATACATATTTGCCGGTAGTTTTTTTTCAACAGCCTGCACGTTGCTGCTGTGGGGGAGGGGGAGCTTACTGGCACCTGTGTGTTATCATCCTCATTATTAGACACACTAGCCCATATAAGACTGGATGCTTGAGACTCTCATATGATTCCAAGCAGGCCAACATGGACGCTACTGCTTTTATTCCCTTGTGGCATCTGAATCTTTCCCTGCATAATTGCAAGGATGTTTCCAAACACAAAGAAATTCCACAAGATCAAACTAACCTCTATCACTAACATACCATTGCACACGTAAAATAATATTATCTCTCACTACACTTTTACTTTTGCTTAAGTCTTTGACAACACTATTTTTGGTCATTCACCAGTGTACAGCTAGTGTACATCCTGATATTAGTATATATGCTTCATTCACCCCCAGGTATTATATCATTATTATTTTTTCAATCCTTAACATCACCCAGCACATATTGTTTTATCTGACTATATATTGTCAGTCTCCCTGACACACCATTGCACATTTTGTCTATCACCACATTCATTCACATGATCACCCACCCACACCATTTTTTGTACTGTCTTATTATCTTTATACTTTAACCAATTACTTGTAATACTGATCAGCCATACCTAGAGGATTTAGCATATCGCCAATACATATTTGCCGGTAGTCCTTACATACACTTATATGGGCATACTAATATTTAGAAACGTTTATATACTTATACTCTGACAAAATATGCCATGAGTCTACCCTTTTAATTTTCTTATTAACACATGGCTAATAGTATTTGGGTGGTCTTCACAGGTACCGACTCCTCCTCTTTTCAGTGGACGTTTCATGTGTGGCTCCTTGCAAGCCCCTTGGGGCGGTTTCCCTTTTCCCTTGGTGGTGCTGTTGGGGGAAGTGTGGGTGGCAGCCTGGCCCCCTGGACTTATTGACAACATTTCTGATCATATGAATTGCTATTTCACCGTTGCGTGGTAAATATACTTCAAACCATGTAATATAATGTATGCATACATATATTTTTTAGAGCTAATTGTCCCCCTGAGGAGACCGAACAGAGGTCGAAACGCGTCGGTGCTCGCACACCCTATGGCCCACACTATGTAACGATGTGCACAATTGTGTTCTTCTATTGCATCAAATTGTATTTGTACTGTACATATATTGTATCATTGGACCAGACCTTTTTCACTGTATTTTATACATGCCACTGGATTATTCTTTTAATAAATAACCTTTTTTGAATTTCTGATTTTGTTACGTTGCTGTCCAAAGCCCCAAAGGGGAAACTTTCCTTTTTGCTTCAGAGACTCTTTACCTAGATCGGTGTTGCGGGTGTCAGACTGACACCCTGCAACAACGATCGCCGCGATGCAGGGCCTCCGGGGGCACGCAGCAGCTTAATATCCTGAAGACGTCATATGACGTTTGGTCAGGATATTGAAACCACTTTGCCGCTGTCCTTTTGTAATAGGGCGGACGGCAAGTGGTTAATAAGGACACTTACCTGTTCTACTCGCCCACGATGTCAGCTGCCCTGAGTCCGAACCCTCGATGTTATTAGCTCCCGTCACCCCCATCCTTAGTAAGGGAAACAGGCAGTGAAGCTGTGCGGCTTCAGTGCCGTTTCCTACTGCGCATGCGTGGTGAATGGGCCGTCTGCTCTCTGGGATACACACAGTTCCCAGAAGGCAGGAGGAAGAAGATCCACTGGACTATCAAGAGGCACATTACAGACTTCTGCATAGCAACTGCTATTTCTGGTAAGTATATATAAAAAAAAAATCTATTTTTTTTTAGGAATTTTTAGAAAAAAAAAATCAGGGTGGAACTCCACTTTAAAGGGAAACTAAAGTCAGGGCTTTTAAAAAAAAAAAAAATAACAAACATGTTATACTTACCTCCACTGTGCAGTTCGTTTTGCACAGAGTGGCCTGGAAAGCTGTCTTCTGGGGTCCCTCGGTGACTGTCTGGGCTCCTCCTCGCAAAAGCTTTCCCTCTTCATGCGAGGGCGCTCGCGCGGAGGAAAGCCTTTGCGAGCACGCTCCCGTGATACAGCGGCGGCCATAGCCGCCGACTGTATCACTCGGCTCCGCCCCCCGGCGCGCCGCGTCATCCGCTCTGATTGACAGCAGCGCTAGGCGATGGCTGCGCTGCTATCAATCCACCCAGCCTAGCCAATCAACGGCCAGGCTGGGAACCAAAGAGGACGACGTGGACGCGCCCGGGAGATTCGAACGGTCAGGTAAGTACAACGGGGGCTCGGGGGGGGGGCGGTGCTGTGAGATGTTTTTTTTACCATAGGATGCATTAAGGTAAAAAAACTTGTACCTTTACAACCCCTTTAAGGAGTCTCCAAAAATTAGAAACTTCTTTGAAATAAAAGAGCTCATCTCTTTGAGGACATGTTGGTCAAGTCCATCTGCTCCAGGTGCTTTATCCACCTTTATTTTGTCAAATGTTTCTGATCCAATTTCATAAATGTTGTGCTTTTGTTGTTCTTTTGGGGCAATACTATCACCATTATGAAAGTTAGCTATCCTATTTTTCTTTGCATACTCAGAGCTGAATAAGGTGTATAAAAATGTGCCTTCTCCACATGAACTCTGGATATATTCTAAAGTGCCTGCTGTGATATGGGGAATTCAGCTTGGTGGTAGAAGCATTTGTGAAAACCATGTCAGCGCAAACTTTGTTTTAGGGCTTGCCAGCCCACTTTTATTTAAACAAAGAATAAAGTTCACAAAACTTGCCCACACAGGGATTTCACATAGCAAAACAGGTTCCGAAAAATTTGAAGCCACTAGCATATCTTTGGGAGCACTGCTGCTCTAGTCACCAATCCCTCAGATCTTCCCACAAACTCTCCTGGCTATCTAAACTCTCCCCTGGCTTACTCAAATTGTAGTAACAACTCCCTCTTGTATGGGCCAATTTCTGGCCTCTAAATAGGGGTTCTCCTGACATCCTCTCACACTGAGGGCGGCTCACCTTTGCGACCTGGTGCAATCTGCCCCCTTGAGTTGGGACAGAGGGGGAAAGCGCAAGGAGGCACCGGTACCGGCAGTGAAGTAGAAGACTTGATGCACTGGTCAGTGGCTTAGCAGGAAGTGGTTCACTGATGATAACTGAGAGTCAGCCAACAACAGTCAGGGTGACCGGGTACTCAGACCACGTAGACAGAAACAAGGACTGGAGATGGGTCAAAGGAGCAAGCCGTAGGTCAAGGATTGGAGAAGGTAGAGAGAGTCCAGACATACAGGCCAGAGATCAGGGGCAGGAGACAGCAGCAATCCAGGGACGTAAGCCAAAGGTCAGGTTTCAGGAGTGAGAGTAGAGTCGTCAGGAAATCCGGAACAAACAAGGCAGGTGCAGCAACAGGAAACATAACAGGAGCTAATGACAAACCAGCAACCTGTCAAAGGGCAGCAGCTGGTTTAAATAGACCGGTCAGGCCTCTAATTGGTTCCGAAGGGAAGTTCCATTGTCCACCAGTAGGTGTTTCCCACAAGCCAGCAGGCTTTTCCACCTGGTTTCAGCTGCTAGGTGTCTATATAAGGCAGCTCCTACTAACACACCTTGGGGCTGATTTCCTATTGTCTATGCGCCGTGCCGGTTCATGGCTTGAAAAGTTTTGTCCTAAAAAGTGTTTGGGGACCTGGGTCCTGCCCCAGGGGACATGTATCAATGCTTGTTTTATTTTTAAAAACGGAAATTTTTTCGGGAGCATCAAATTTAATAATGCTTAAAGTGCAACAATAAAAGTGAAATATTCCTTTAAAAAAGGCATTTAAAACTGACTCGTGGCAATAATGAATTGTCGCCTCCCGGCAATTCTGAGAGAATTCATTCATAAAGAAAAAAAAAGCGTGGGGTCCCCCCAAATTCCATTACCATTAATGGGGTACATTGTACCCATTTCGACCGGCGTATGCTTCCATCTTCTTCTCCTTCCGTCGGCCTTCTCGTCCGCATCTTCTTCTTCTTTTTCCCCGGACGCCGTGCTGGAAACTGAATTCCCCGTCGTGTGACGCTCCTGCGACCCCGCCCCCTCTGACGCCACGGGTAATCTCCTAAGAAACTCCATGTGTGGTACATGTCACAGGAATGTCACACGGCGGGGGAATTCAATTGGAAGCTCGTTCGCATCTTGCGTGGCTTCTTCTTCCCCGGACGCTCCGCTTGAATTCCCCGCCGTGTGACGCTTCTGTGACCCCGCCCCTCTCTGACGCACATGCACCACACGGGGAGTTCTTAGGAGTTTACCCGTGGCGTCAGAGGGGGGCATTGTCGCAGGAGCGTCACACGGCTGGGAATTCAGTTTCCAGCGCAGCGTCTGGTGAAGAAGAAGATGCGGACGAGAAGGCCGACGGAAGGAGAAGATGGAAGAAGACGCCGGTCAAGATGCAGATGAGAAGGCCCAAGAAAGAAGCAGAGGGAGAAGAAGAAGATGGAGAAAGAAACCCGAATGAAAGAAGAAGATGGAAGAAGAAGAAGAAGCAAGGAAAGAAGATATTAATAAAGGACTTTTCAAAAACCGGCTATTGTCATTTTTTACACTTTTGACATTTTTTTTGGTGAAATGGTAGAGGTACACTGTACCCCATTACCATTTCACACAGGGGGGGCTGGGATCTGGGGGTCCCCTTTGTTAAAGGGGTCTTCCAGATTCCGATAAGCCCCCTGCCCGCAGACCCCCACAACCACCGGCCAGGGTTGTGGGGATGAGGCCCTTGTCCCCATCAACATGGGGACAAGGTGCTTTGGGGGGGACCCCAAATCACCCTCCCATGTTGAGGGCATGTGGCCTGGTATGATTCAGGAGAGGGGGGGCGCACTCTGTCCCCCCATTTTTTCTGCGGCCGGCCAGGTTAACATGCTCCACGCCATTTTTTTTTACATTTGGGGTGGAGTTCCGCTCAAAATCCATACCAGACCTGAAGGGCTGGTATGGATATTTGGGGGGAACCCCACATAATTTTTTTTTATGGCGGGGTTCCCCTTAATATCCATACCAAACCTGAAGGGCCTGGTAATGGAATTTTTTTCCTTCAGAATGTCATTTTGTGCAGGGACAGTTCTAAGTATGGGAAACATGTGCTTTTTCACATGCTGACTTTACACCCCCCCCCCCAGGTACAAAATATAGGAATATTTCACTTTTATTGTTTCACTTTAACCACTTCCATACCATGCCTATTCTGGCACTTCTCTCCTTCATGTAAAAATTATATTTTCTTCCTTGAAAATTACTCAGGACCCCCAAACATTATATATATTATATTAGCAGACACCCTAGGGAATAAAGTGGCGGTCATTATTTTTTTTTAATTTCCAATGGTATTTGCGCAATATTTTTTTCAAACGCCTTTTTTATTTTTGCCCAAAAAAAACGGTTTCATGAATTAAAAAATAACAAAGCAGTAAAGTTAGCCCATTTTTTAGGGATAATGTGAAAGATGATGTTACGCCGAGTAAATTGATACCTAACTTGTCACGCTTTAATATTGCGCACACTCATGGAATGGCGCCAAACTTCGGGACTTAAAAATCTCCATAGGCGATGCTTGATTTTTTTTTTTCAGGTTACCAGTTTAGAGTTACAGAGGTCTAGTGCTAAAATGATTGCTCTCGCTCTAACGCACCCGTCAATACCTCACATGTGTGGTTTAAAAGGCGTTTACATATGTGGATGGGACTTACATTCGTGTTCGCTTCTGAGTGCGAGCTACTAGGGACAGGGGCGTTTTAATAAAAAAAAAAAATTTTAACGTAATATTTTTCTTTTTGCACTTTTTTGTCCCTTTTTTCTTTTTAGCACTTTTATTCCTATTACAAGGAATGTAAACATCTCTTGTAATAGGACTAGTGGGTGACATGTCCTCTTTACAGAGAGAGACAGGGTCAATAAGACCCCACATCTGTCCTCCAGGCTGGAAAGCATGGGATTGAAAAAAAAAAGACACTGATCTCATGCTTTCAGCCGCGAACATGTTCGTTCAGCACAGTGGTGTAGTGTATAGCACTTTCACCTAGCAGCAAAAAGGGTCGCTGGTTCGAATCCCGCCCGCGACACCATCTGCCTGGAGTTTGCATGTTCTCCCTGTGCCTGCGTGGGTTTCCTCCCACAAAATAAAAACATGCTGTAAATCGGATCCTGTCTAAATAAGCCCTAATTTGCAGTAGTATATTTAGGTTTTGTGCTGCCCTAGGCCTGACTAAATGTCTGCACCTCCTAATAGAAAAATTACCCACCCTTCCTGTCAAGGCCACACCCTGATTTTTTTATGACCCACCCAGAAAGTTTCAGGGGACACACAGACACTAGTTCTGTGGGGAGGGGGGCACTGGATTCCCTTAATTTGCATAGTTTTTCTCTCACTTCCTGTTTGGCTAAGGGGCAGGAAGTGAAGGCAATTCTCCCCATTTGGGCAGGAATAATACAAAATAAACTGACAGGGCTTATAACCCTCCCTCACTCTATCCAAAATGAAAGAACAAAAAAAAGTGTTGATTATAGTTCTAGTTTAAGCACCAATTTCTGAGAATTTTATTCAGAGGCCTAAGAAAATATAACCATGCCAATAGGCCAGGATACAGCGTTGCTTATATGTATGAATGTGTGTTAGGGACCCCCACAAACACCACCCAATCTTAAATATACAATTTTCTTAATTTGCAAATAAGTATCATTTGCTCATGTTTTGGGGATGCCTGCACCCCTGATAGGGTGAAGACACCTCACAAATGTTGTCACTTTCTACTTCAAATTCATTTACTTCCTGTCCAAACAGGAAGTGAGGGTAAAACCTTACTAATGTCTTTTCTTGGGGGACACACAGATCAATCTAAATAGTTTCCCAATTATGGAAATTGCATTTTGCTGTGTACACCCCAAATTATTAGAGATCTTGGACTTTGGGGTCCATTTACTAAAGGCAAATCCACTTTGCACTACAAGTGGACAAGCAAGGAAGGAAAAAAAAAACTGCTGCTTCTACAGGATTGGATGTTAAAACCATCAGTGTTTCCCTTCTGATTTTCAGTGACTACGCTTCTATTGCAGAGTGGCTTTGCCTTTACTAAACCCCAAGCTAACTAATCATTTGGGGTGTACACAGCAGTGCAATTTGCTTAATGGGGACACTAGTTAGATTGACCTGTGTGTCCCCAAGAAAAGACATTGGTAGGGTTTTAACCTCACTTCCTGTTCAGCTGTGTGACAGGAAGTGAAGCCAATTTTAAGAAAAGGGACACAAAGCCCAACCCAAAAACCACAAGCAGGGGTTCTAACACTCACTTGGCTTCCCTCAAACACCCACAATTAGAATAGGGTTGTCTTGTGCTAGATTTAAGCACATTGCTGTAAATCAGCACTTCAAGTCTGTCCACCAATACACCCCCCCCCCCCCCAACAGGCCATGTTTGCAGGTTTTCCTTCATCTTGCACATGTGCTTTAAAAGACAGTCTCGACAGCAATTCTTGATATGATAAATCCACAAAACATGTCCTGTAGGGGGTACTTGAGAACCACTGCAGTAAAAAGGAAACAATACTTACCGGTCTGTCTTTTTACTTTCCTAGTGATTAAACATGGCATGGATTGAAGGAAAAAATCCTGGATCGCCACACTCCTCGGAAAACGATGTCTTTATTTAAGCATAAGCAAACAATAAAATTCCAATGGGAAAAAACAGCCAAAGTGCATGCAGTCAAAAACGGTGAGTGGACAAGGAGAAAAGGGCTGACATGTTTCACATCATGTGATGCTTACTCGTATTCCTTCAATCCATGCTAATTGTGCACAGCCAGCACCCTCTTGGTTTGTTTGGGACGGAAGCAACGGGGATTATTTGTTTTATGGAGCGGTACACTTCTCTTTACTACGATTAAACATGGCAGCAAACATTTCATGCATACACACCAGGAAAGAAGCTTAAAGCCAAATCACACCTGATTGTTTAGGCCAAAACTATTTAAGCTGCAGCTGTCAACATCTGTAGCATGAAAAAGTAACACACTTCAAAATTTGAAAGTAATTTTATTGGTCAACAAAACAAGGAACGCAAAAAAAAAAACAGAAAAACAAACAAAAAAACACACACAAACAAACAAAAATAAATTTAAAAAATAAAAATATACATAGGCTTATTTCAGACAGTAAACAGCGTATGGCTAATGCTTTGGAAATAACAGGATAGACCCACAGACAGGATTGAAACAGTCACAATATCTTGAGAAATATTTTCCAAAAATACATTGCAAAAAAAACCTTGCTCAAAAACACATATCGGTTTAGCAACGGCATTTTTGCCAGCCTGCCCTCTCTCAGGGCAGCTGACAACTGCTCTATACACGCTTTATATAACATGTGTGCTAATGAAGCAATTGAAAACACATGGACAAAGTTCAGTCTCTAGTTTGGGTGAACTTTAAACTGGTTACACCTGTTAAGGATGTCCTTAAATCACTAGCCCAAAAACTATGCTTTATAAGCATTCTCAGAGACATCCAAGTGATTTTCACCCACAAAAAGCAACATAAAAAACTTCTAGGTGCCTGGGCATGCTCAGTTCAACCAAAATGCAGAAGCATAAACAAAGCTGCAATCGCGGCTGAAAGCATGAGATCTGTGTCCCCCCCCCCCCCCTGAACTGAAAGAGGAGGTCTTATTGAATTATTATGTAACAAAAATAAATAATAATAATTAAAATGCCCCTGCTCACACTCAGAAGCGAACACGCATGTAAGTCCCGCCCACATATGTAAACACCGTTCAAACCATACATGTGAGGTATTGACGTGTGCGTTAGAGCGAGAGCAATACTTTTAGCACTAGACCTCCTCTGTAACTCTAAACTGGTAACCTGTAAAAAAAAAAACAAGCGTCGCCTATGGAGATTTTAAAGTCCTGAAGTTTGGCGACATTCCATGAGTGTGTGCAATATTAAAGAGTGACAAGTTAGGTTTCTATTTACTCGGTGTAACATCATCTTTCACATTATCACAAAAAATTGGGCTAACTTTACTGATTTTTTATTTTTTTTTAACCATTTGAGCCCCGGACCATATTACTGGTCAATGACCGGGCCAGTTTCTGCGATTCGGCACTGCGTCGTTTTAACTGACAATTGCGCGGTCGTGCGACGTGGTGCCCAAACAAAATCGGCAACCTTTTTTTTCCACAAATAGAGCTTTTTTTTGGTGGTATTTGATCACCGCTGCGTTTTTTTTATGCTATAAACAAAAATAAAGCGACAATTTAAAAAAACAATGAATATTTCTTTACTTTTTGCTATAATAAATATCCCCAAAAATATATAAAAATAAAACGTTTTTTCCCTCAGTTTAGGCCAATACGTATTCTATGCGATTATTGATTGGTTTGTGCAAAAGTTATAGCGTCTACAAAATATTGGTTAGTTTTATGCCATTTTTATTAATATTTTTTTTTTTTACTAGTAATAGCGGCGATGAGCGATTTTTTTCGGTAATGCGACATTATGGCGGACACATTTTTGGGACCATTGGCATTTTTATAGCAACCAATGCTATAAAAATGCATTGCTTGCTATAAAAATGCCGCTGGCAGGGAAGGGGTTAACACTAGGGGTGATGGAGGGGTTAATTATGTTCCCTGGGTGTGTTCTAACTGAAGGGGGGTGGGAACAGACGATCATTTCTCCCCCTGACAGAACCGGGAGCTGTGTTACACATGGGATGCTGACCTTGAAGGGGAACTCCAGATCAAATAAAAAAAAAACGGCGTGGGTTCCCCTCCAGGTGCATACCAGGCCCTTGGGTTTGGTCTGGAACGTAAGGGGTTAAACCTACGCCGAAAAAACAGCATGGGGGTTCCCCCCAGATTCAGACCAAACCTTTATCCAAGCACGCAGTCTGGCCGGACAGGAATGGGGGTGGGGACAAGCGAGCGCCCCCCCCTTCCTGAGCCGTACCAGACCGCATGCCCTCAACATGGGGGAGTGTGCGCTTTGGGGCAGGGGGGCACTGCGCCCCCCACCCCAAAGCACTCTTGTCCTCATGTCGATAGGGACAAGGGCCTCTTCCCGACAACCCTGGCTGTTGGTTGTCGGGGTATGCGGGCGGGGGGCTTATCAGAATCTGGGAGCCACCTTTAATAAGGTGGCCCCCAGATTCCAGCCCTCCACCCTATGTGAATGAGTATGTTGTACAATGTACCCTACCCATTCACCTGGGGGTAACATGTAAATTAAAAAAACACACCACAAACTTTTTAAAAATAATTTATTAGTCAGCTGGGGGGTCTTTTGCCGGGGGCCCCCACCCCTTTAAGCTCTTTTACATTCGGGGGGCCGCGGGCTTCGCTGTTTTCTGCTGGGGGGTGCGCCAGCCCCCCAGTCTTCTCCGGTGCCTTCCATCGGGGGGTGCCACCCCCTGTCTTCTCTGGTGCCTTCCGCCGGGGCCCCCCCCCCCACTAAGCTCTTTTACATTCAGGGGGGGGCGCAGGCTTCGGCATCTTCTGCGTGGGGGTGCGCCAGCCCCCCAGCTTCTCTCCGCTGTCTTGTCTGTTGCCTCTTCTGCCTGGCCACTCCACGGGGGCCAGGGCTTCGCTCCACTGCCTTCCGCCAAGAGGTGCCACCCTCCGGGCTTTTCCGGTACCTTCCGCTTCTGCCTGGCTCCTCCGCGGGGTCCAGGGCTTCTTTCCGCTGTCTTCTTCCTTCTCTTCCATTCGATGTTGACACGACGAGCTCTCCCGCTGTAATGCCATCTGCCCCATCTGTAATGCCATCTGCCCCATTCCCATCATGCCTCGGGAATGTGATGTCACAAAGGTTGAGGTCACAGGGTGGCATCAGCCGGTGACCACACCCTATGCCTATATAAGTCGATGCGCAACGCTCAGACGGCATTACAGCGGGAGAGCTCGTCGTGTCAACATCGAATGGAAGAGAAGGAAAAAGACAGCAGAGACAAGCCCTGGCCCCCGCGGAGGAGCCGGGCAGAAGAGGGAACAGAGAAGGCAGCGGAGAGAAGCCCGAGGGGTGGCCCACTCCCCGGCAGAAAACAAGGAAGCCAGGGGCCCCGGCGAAATACACCGGAGAAGACCGGGGGCCTGGCACACCCCCTGGCAGAAAACATCAAAGCCCACGGCCCCCGCAATGTAAAAGGGGTTGGGGGCCCCGGCGGAAGGCACCGGAGAAGACCGGGGTGGGTGGAGCCCCCCCGGCAGAAAATGGTAAAGCCCAGGGCCCTGGCGGAAGAGAGAAGACCGGGCCTACACCCCCCTTGTAAAAGAGCTTAAAGAAAAAAGGGGGGGTCCCAGCAGAAGACCCCCGAAGCTGACTAATAAATTACTACAAACATGTGTGTTGTGTGTTTTTTTTACTTTACACTTTTCCCCCAGGTGAATGGGTAGGGGTATGATGTACCCCATACTCATTCACATAGGGTGGGGGGCCGGGATCTGAGGGTCATCTTATTAAAGGGGGCTCCCAGATTCCGATTAGCCCCCGCCTGCATACCCCGACAACCAACAGCCAGGGTTGTCGGGAAGAGGCTCTTGTCCCTATCGACATGGGGACAAGAGTGCTTTGGGTGGGGCATTGCCCCCCTCCCCCAAAGCACACACTCTCCCATGTTGAGGGCATGCAGTCTGGTACGGCTCAGGAGGGGGGCGCTCACTCGTCCCCAACCCCATTCCTGTCCGGCCAGGCTGCGTGCTTGGGATAAGGGCTTGGTCTGGATCTGGGGGGAACCCCACGCTGTTTTTCGGCGTAGGTTTAACCCCTTACATTCCAGACCAAGCCTAATGCCGCGTACACACGATCATTTTTTGCGATGAAAAAAAACGACCAAAAAAAAATTCCAACATGCTTGAATTTTTTGTGTCGTTTTTCAAAACGTTGTTTTTTGTGTCATAAAAAGTGATGGTGTGTGGGCAAAACGATGTTGAAAAGTAAGTTTTTAAACCCGCGCATGCTCAGAAGCAAGTTATGAGACGGAGCTTCAATGGAAAAGAGTGCCGTCAAACGTGGTGTACGTCAACACGCTTTGCTAGAGCTTTGTAGAAAAACGATGGTGTGTACGCAACGTCGTTTTGGAAAATGAAGTTTGAAAAACGTTGTTTTTTTTCAAGATTGAAAACGTTGTTTTTTTTCATCGCAAAAAATGATCGTGTGTACGCGGCATAAGAGCCTGGTATGCACCTGGAGGGGAACCAACGCAGGTTTTTTGTTTAAAATTTGGCGCGGAGATCCCCTTCATGGTCAGCGCAAGCTGAAAACAGGTCGGGATTCACGTGCACCACGTCACGCAGCGCAATTACGGGTACGCAGCTTGGTATTTACCGAGATCTTCCCAGCTTACTGACAAGGTGCTTGAATCCCCTAAAAAAGCCGACCATGCATGCCCAGTATGCAAATGAACCTCCCAAGGTGCAAGCGTACGGGGAGCGGTTCCCAAAACTCACTTTCACTTTCAGTTCGGCCCGCAACACTCAAACACATGTCGCCAGGTCTATACAGGTGTGCCATGCGCCTTCTCCTGGGCGCACTAGGCATTTTAGTAAATAAAGAAATACACTGCACTGTCGTCGTATTTCTTTAGTAAATGTCAAAACGGCTGATACTCCTGCCTGTGCGCCATGAATCATGGCGCAGAGGTTTGGTAAATCAGCCCCCTTGTGTCACTGTTTTGAATGCCTCCTTGCTGCCAGATCCTTATATCTGTCTATCCTGCTCCTGAGCTAATTTGCATCCTGTACCCTGCTGCTAGGCTTACCAAAATATTTAAACCCTTTATTTCTAATTGCTCCTGGTTCCTGTATCCAGTCTTGACCCCCCCCCCCCCCCCCTTTCCTTTCATGCCTGTTAGTCTTCATGTCCATGGACTTTTTTTAAAACAAGCTGTAATGCTAGGTTGGACGCCTGGAAGCCGATTTTTACCACGTTTTGCGTTAGCGTTTTTGCGCGTTAGGTAGCATTTTTTTTAGAAAAACACATCTCCAGGCTATATACACTCCCAAATTTCCCACGACGCCAAAGAAAACATAATAAATATGTTACAGAGCATGTGTCTATGCCATTTTGTTAGGAGAGAGAGAAAGCATTTCAGAGTCTATTTGAGTTTTTTGGCATTTTGTGGATTTTTCAGAGAAATATGGATCCTGTCATCTTGAAAATCGATGAGGCAATCCTTCTGATTGTCTTGCGGAGGCTGCGGAGAAGGAGACAGGAGGAGGAGAGAAGCAGGAGACATCATCAATATTAGGTGCATCCAATGGTATGCCATCGGGTGTCAACGGGGTACTTTTGCAATATGTATTTACAACTGTGCTTATATCCAACTAAATTCATGAACTTCACAAGGATGTCAGTGCCACGCTTTGAGGACCTGTTGGAGAGGCTCAGACCAAAGCTGACCAGGATGGACACTGTGATGCTGAGCTCTGTTTCACTGGAGGAACGGCTCCTAGTGACACTCAGGTAAGTGCAAAACACATATGGGTTAGGGTTAGGTGATAGGGTTAGGGGATAGTGGTTAGGGTTAGGGTATAGGGTTAGGGGATAGGGTTTCGGGTATAGGGTTAGGGGATAGGGTTTTGGGTATAGGGTTAGGGTATAGGGTTAGGGTTAAGGGTTAACCCTAACCCTATACCCTAACCCCATTACTGGTTAGGCATAGGGTATAGGGGTTAGGGTATAGGGTTAGGTGTTAGTGTTAGGGTATAGGGTTAAGGGATAGGGGATGGGTTAGGGTTAAGGTATAGAGTTAGGGGATAGGGTATAGGGGTTATGGTTAGGGGATAGGGTATAGGGATTAGGGGATAGGGGTTAGTGTTAGGGGATAGGGGTTAGCATTAGGGGATAGGGGTTAGGGTATAGGGGTTAGTTTTAAGGGAGAGGGGTTAGGGGATAGGGGTTAGGGCTAAGGGATAGGGTTAGGGTAGAGTTAGGACTTATTTTTATTCATTTTTTTTTCATTATGTACATTTTTTATGTTATCTTAGGTTCCTTGCCACAGGACAAAGTTATGTAACCTTACATCACTACTTCCTACTTGGCATCACAACAGTGTCTATAGTAGTAAAGGAAACGTGTGGCAATATAGCAGGAGTTGCATGAAGTTGTAATGCCAGAGCCCACAGAAGAGATCTGGAATCAGTTGTAGACACTTTTAGGGAGAAAACTCGGTCCCCAAATTGTATTGGTGCCCTTGATGGGAAACACATCAGGGTGAAGAAGCCTCCCCACTCTGGATCATCCTATTTCAATTACAAAAAATATTTTTCGGTGGTCCTCCTAGCATTGTCTGATGCACATCTTAAATTCCTTTTTATGGACCCTCACACTAAATCTCCAGACACCCCTCTGTGGCTCAACCCACATTTACCAGAGTTTCTGACTATCCCAGACACAGGTTTTTGGGCAACTATAGGTATCAAAAACCTGGAGCATATCTGTGTTAGTGGCTCCCTTCTGACCTTTGATTCCTTCAAGGAGAAATTCGGGCTCACTTCAAATTCGCCATGCCTTCACGGCCCAATTTGGTCCCACCCTGGTACTTCTCCTCCGGTCTAACCTTGAGTTTCACATTAAGGGTTACTCCTCTGGTTAAACCCACCTCTACCATTGCCTTAGGTCCACTTTGGTCTGGAGGTTTTGCTTTCTAGGTGGCAGGGCGAGGTCCCAGATCTGGATTCAGAGGATTAGGAGGATGTCTGGGAATATCCCTTCTCACAGCTCATCTATGTTAGAGATCAGTTGATATAATTCAAACTGCTTCAAAGAATCTATTTGTCACCCCAAAGAATATCCAAAATGTACCCAAATTCCTCCTCCAACTGTTGAAGTGTGATATGGCAAATGCCGACTTCAACCATATGTTGTGGTCCTGTCCCAGAATCCAGCACTTCTGGGCGAAGGTCACGACCTTCATTGAAACCTTGACCTTGATTCATGTTCCCCTGAATGTGTCGGTCTGTGTGCTTGGTCTGGTGAGCTCTTTGGCCCACCGCCGAGCAACCAGAGCACTAATAGGACTTCTATTGTTTTACGCTAGGAAGGCTCTACTCATTAAATGGAAACAAACGGAGGTACCTTCTTTGAATACATGGAAATCACTGATCCCGCTGTGGTCGCCTGACAAGCATGAAACGCTATCCTCTCTTTATCCTCCTAATTTTGATGACACGAGTGGTTAAGTTATAGTAACACTATAGATTTGATAGTAATATAGGATTGTTTTTGTGTTGTGTTTTTTTTTTTTACTTGTTGTTACTTCAGCCGGGACATGCCCAGAGGCTGTGTTATGTAACCTCTGTTTTTTGCATGTTTTTTTTTTCTTTTTTTATGCAAAATCAATAAAAAGTATTTAAAAAAAAAAAATCCTTTTTATGGATGTGGGAGCATATGAAAGCCAAGGTGACGCCTGTGTATTCCGTGAGTCTGCCTTTGGACGTCGTCTACATGCGGGACAACTCAATATTCCTGAAAGCAGGCCCCTACCCTGCACTGAGGAACCCAGCTTACCATTAGTCATGGTGGCAGAAGAGGCCTTTGGATTGGCTGAAAACCTTATGAGGCCATACAGCGGCTGTGGTCTCAGTCATGAACAAAAAACCTACACTTACAGGCTCAGCCGTGCACGCCATGTTGTTGAATGTGCATTTGGGGTCAAATGGTGAGTTTTGCTTACAAGTATGCAACTTAATGTGGAGAACGCCATTAAAGTTGTCCTGGCATGCTGTGTTCTGCATAATTGTCTAAGGGACAATGACAGCAACAATGTTGAACCGGAGCCCAGTAACCAATCTCAGAGGGTTCAATTTATGGACTTGCGTGTCATGAGCATTCAAAACCAATTTGCTGCATTTTTTGGCAGAATGATTATGTGTAAAAAATCTATTTTGAATACAGATGGATTCAGATACAGATAAATATAAATTTGGAATACAGATGTATACAGTTTAACTTTCTTGTGTTTTTTTAAATAAAGCATTTCTAAATAAAAGGCCCAGATTCAGGTACATCTGCGCATTATTGGACCGGCGTAGCGCACCGCGTTTACGTTAGACTTGCGCAATTTTGTCGCGTAATCACCCTATTCTCGTAGCTTTTGCGCAGAAAATTGCGCATACATAACGTTTTTTCAGAGGCGTAAGGAGGAGTAATACAAATTGGGAAGGACGTGGGCGTGTTACATTGAAATGAGCCGTGACCCCATGCAAATGAAGGGCCGGGCGGCTCGCGCATGCGCGCTTGAAGGAGACCATGTCAGCTCCGCTGTGCGCATGCTCACAACTCGGGAGCGGCGCAATCAGTGAAATTGGAAATGGACTAGGGCAACGTTGTGAACTACGCAAACAGCATAAATAGACACACACAAACACACTTCCTTTGCAAAAGTACATCCCTTTGTCCCTTCCCATTTAACCAAGTGCTTTTGTCCTGTTGTTCGTTGCTTTGTGTTTTGTAGTTGTCAGATTAGTGTTCTGTGTGATCAAGTGTTTGTTAGTAGATTTTTGAAAGTGGTTTTTGATAAGTGTTTGAGAGACTGTTTGTTTGATTGATATATTTGTGTTTGTTTCTTTTCCTGCTGTATTTTTGTTTTGTTTTTTGGTGACAGTTTATTGCTGAGTAGTTTTCTCTCTCTGTGTGTGTTTTTTTGTGATTGGTTGTGCTTGTTTGTGTGCGTGAATTTTGTTGACTGGGACTGTTTTTTTTTGGAAGGATGACTGAGAGAAAACGCAAGCTGAATTTTACTGTTGTGGAAAAACAGATTCTTGCCCGGGCCATTAGCGAGTATGGGCGTTTCCTCCACGGCCCACAGAGTGCCAACACCACCCCAGCCAGGAGGAGGGAGATTATGGATAGGATCACTGACCAGGTGAATTCAGCGGGGCAGGGGGAGACACGGACCCGGTCTGGGATTGACAAAAAAATCAATGACCTCCGGCGTCTGGTCAAAAAGAAGCTGGCCAGAATGCATGTCCATGCCAGGGGCACAGGAGGGGGCCCACCATGCCGTATTAGCCTGACAGCGGAGGAGCGTGCGGTGGCCCTGACCTTTCATCGGCATGAAGTTGAGGGCCTGCCCGGCTTTGACTCAAGTCCGGAGCCCGTGGTGCCAGGTAAGTTTTTTTTTTTGTTAATATCAGGTGTGTAGCATGTGTGGGGGAGGGGGTGAAAGGGAATATGTGGCAAGTGTGTGGATCCTCCAACCTGTGAATGTTTTGTGTCATCCACAGATGTGCAGGAGGGTGCAGGGCCATCTGGCCTGACCGCACCAACCCCAGGACAGCAGCCTAATGAGGCCCCCCCAACAAGGCCGGAGTCCGCGGAGGAGGTTCAAGAGGAGGAGGAGAATCATGAGGAGGAGGAGAATCATGAGGAGGAGGAGAATCATGAGGAGGAGGAGTCCATGTCAGGCACTGGACGTTTGGGTTTTGAGGACTCTTCCCCTCTGGCTGGCAGCAGGCAGGCCTCCCTAAGGGGGAGCCCCCCCCCCCCCCTCCTCCCCCAACATGGCTCCCCTCACAAGGGCCTCCCCTTCTCCCCCCGGCCACAAGCATCAGCTGGAGGCAGGATGTCATCCCAGACCACCAGGGGGGTGGCCGATCTCCTGCCCGCCACTCTGAGAAGGGACCAGTTCCTCCAGACCTGCCATCTGGGACAGGTCAGCCAGACATTGGTGCGGATGGAGGAGAGCCTGTCCTCCATCAAGGATACGCTGGGGAACCTGGACTCCCACTCCCGGGCTTTCACAACCTGCCTAAATGAACTGCAGACGACATCAGCAGGCGTTGGGCAGGATGTGAGGGCCCTTACCCTGGCTATCCAGGCCAACACGGCAACACTTGGTGCTGCCCTGGACAGAATAGCCGTGGCCTTGGAGGGCAGGCCGCCAGGTGGGCAGAGATCAGGGGCTGCTCCTCCTTCCCCGGTTTTACCCCTCCCCCATGAGTCTCCCCTGAGAAGCCGGGGCCGTGGCCGGGGGTGCCCCAGGCGTGGCTCACGCAGAGGGCAATAGTTTGTTTTTCCCCATTTTTTTTTTTATATATATATTTTTTTTTTTTGCTGGAAATTTTTTGCTTTTGCAGGTCATTTTTTTTTTTGGGTTGTGAATGCTGTGTGAATGTGGGGGTGACATTCCTGCCGGAAAAGGGGTGTCACCCTAAATTTTGGTGGAGAAGGGATCCCCAGGACCAGGAAGAAGTGATCCCCAGGTCCGTGTGAATGGTGTATGAATGTACAGTGACATAATTGGAGCCTTGGCGTGGCGTTGCTGCTCACATGTCCTGCATGGTGGACTGGTGCCAATCCAATTTGATGTGGATGTGGGGTGTGTGTGCTAGGGACCACAGTGGTGTGCATGCATGCATTCTCATTGTGCCATGATTAATGTGTGTGTTTAACGTGCAAAGATGCCCAATGTGAGCTGTCTCTTGGCTGCTCTTTCCTCAGAAGATGGGGTATCCTCGGTTAGGGGGGGATTGTCTGGTTCAGGGGTCAGGTCATCACGTAGGTCAATCTGCAGGCCCTTTCTTACTGCGAAGTTGTGCAGCATGCAACATGCACCGATGATCTGGCACACGAAGTTTGGGGAATACAAGAGGGTACCCCCAGACTTATCCAGGCATCGGAAACGTGACTTCAGGAGGCCAAAGGTGCGCTCCACCACTGCTCGTGTTTGGGCATGTGCTTGATTGTATCTTTCCTCTCCTGGAGTTTGGGGGTTCTGGATAGGAGTCATGAGATGGGGTCCCAGTGGATATGCAGAGTCACCTGTAAGAGAAAAGACAGGAGGATGTTAGTCATGCATGTGCCCCTTGTGATGTGCATCATGGGAGGGGATAGTCATGCCTGCCACCCATGTCACTCACCAACCAGCCAGGTGTCCCCATACACGTTCTGATCGAATTCCATTCGGATGTGGCATTGATTGTATATGTAGCTGTCATGGCTGGACCCTGGGTGTTTGGCACGGACGTGCCATATGAGGCCTTGGGCATCGACTGTCACCTGTACATTGATGGAATGCCAATGCTTCCGATTGCGGTACATGTGCTCTGTCTCCTGGGGGGCTGTAGTGCCACATGTGTGCAATCAATGGCCCCCACAGTGCGTGGGAATCTGGCAATTCTGTAGAAATCTGTCATTGCTTTCAGCTGCAGCTCCTCAGTGGTGGGTTTGATGATTTGGTTGGCCATGCGTCTGAGGATTGCAGGGACAACCTGGTGCACACATCTGCTCATGGAGGGTTGTGACATCCCAGCCACCACTCCACTTGTACGCTGAAAAGACCCACTGGCAAGGACATGGAGTGTTGCCATGACCTTGACCAGTGGCTGCACTGCATGTGAGCGGTGTGTTGGGCTGGTGATGTCCTCCTGCAGGGTTGTGGTTAATTCCAGGATGGCATGAGGGGTGAATCTGAAGATGCGATACACCTCAGAATCACTCATGCCAAAGAGGTCTATGCGTGTGCGGTATATCCTCTCCCGTGCCTCCCTCCGTGCCCTCATCCTTCTTTGTTCATCTAAAGTCAGTAGTATAGCTATGTGCGACGATGCCCCTGGCATGTTGGCATACAGATTGTTGTGCAACACGTGTGACTGCTGAGCTCCTCACTATCAGTGTTGCTTTATCTAACAAGTAGACTTTTTTTCTCTTTTTACACCAGCTTTTATATGCTCTAATTTTAGACAGGACATTTTGCTGTTGCGCACACTGCATCGCCTGCGCTGCCCCAACGTTGTTTTGTGGATCCCCGTAAGTCCCTCATTAGCATATTTGACTAGCAAATCAATGGTGTGTCTAGCGCACTTTTGCGCGGAAGGATGCGCCAGTCTAACGAAATTACGCGGGACAAAAAAAAATAGATTTTTAGCGTATCTCGTTCTGTGGATGCCGCGCAACGAAACGCATGCGCACATTTCGACTTACGCACGCGCATCTCCTGTTGCGCAGGCGTAATCGCTCTGTGAATCTGGGCCAAAGTTTTTTCTTTTTATGTCCATTTTTTAACTATATTGTTCAACAAGTCCATTTGACTGTGCCTTTAGGCAAGAATATGCTAGCCCCTTTTGAGTCCTTTGCCCTCTGCATTTTGGCAAGCATATGCTAGCCCTTTTTGAGTCCTTTGCCCTCTGCCTTCAGTCAAGCGTATGCTAAGCCCAAAAAGGGCTAGCATATGCCCGTCTGAAGGCAGAGGGCAAAGGGGTGCTGTTTTCCCATCATATAAAAGACAATTTTATTTACAGTCAAAAAATATATTTATTGAACCAAAAAAGAGAGGGCTTGATAGAGCAGAGCTGGTGATAGTTGGGGGTGGAGACTTCATCACCATGGGGATGTGGGGATTGGGGACGGGGTATTGATTGGGGCTGGCGTTCGTGCCAAAAATCCTGCTGGTAGCGGGGTGTAGCATATGAGGGCTGAAAATGGGAGGAGGTGGCAGGTGCGAATTCACCATAGGAGTGGGGCATGTATACTGTCTGAGATGGGGTAGGTGGGGGCTGGCGTTGAGGAGTGGGCTGGTATTGAGATGGGGGTGCTGCTGTGCCGGGGGCCATTGGGGGATCATGAGAAGCATTATATGGATCACATGGAGGTGGCGGCCCACCACTCAATTTTGCATGTCTATACTGCATTGCAATACCATACATGCGATCCATACAATGCTTCTCTTGGTCTCTCCAATGTCCTCCAGGATGTGGTATAGGCTGCGGCAAAAGCAGGCACGTGGGTTGCTGGCATCTAAAAATGCATCCACACTGCGCCTCTCCTGCTGCACCTCCTGCAGCAGTGCTAACACCCTGTCATCTCCCTCAATATTACAGCCGCCCCTTGGCTGAAGTCCACGAACACCACCACGACGCTTCGCTCTAACAAAATCCCGAATGCCAGTCGCCGCCAATTCCAACGACCTGGAATCCTGCAAAAGAACAAACATTTTTATAATTAACATGTACATAGGACAGACAGACAATGAGATAGACAGGCAGACATAAGCAGTTACCTCATATGGGCATTCAAATGTTCCCTCATCAATTGAATGTGGAGATTGATTGGCACTGCTCTGTATTGGACTGGTGGGTCTGTCTACCTCTGCCTCTTCTGCAGCCACGTGCCTTACTGTATAAATATTTGAAGTTGTCCTGCAGACAATATAAAATGTATAAACGTAATCATTAGCCATGGAAAATACCGTCTGAAAAGCAATGTAAATAACGTAAAAAACGTACTGTCTGCTGCTGTTTTGCACATTTTACCGCAAGAACATGAGTTCCCTATGGTATACATGTGTTTTTTTAACAGGGGCTGGTGCTCCACTTTTGGACGCTTTGTCCTCATCTGTCAGGTCCCTCCTGACTCGATCTCGTAAAGATTTCCATCTTCACTGCAATATTTTGACAAAAAAAAACAAGGATTTTATATGCCATCTTCATTTACATTAGCCACTTCCCGCCCAAGGTACGTCTCTGTAAAAGGGGTGCGGGAATATCTCAATGACTTTGTGATGGGTGCAGCTACAGGCATCATTCAGATATTGTCTTTTAGAGCCGGCGATTCGAGAACGAGCATAGCAGCTGTTCTGCTGCTTGATCGTTCTTAGGCGGCGAGAGGGAATGCTTCTACCAACTCACTACTGCGATCGGTGAGCCGGACAACAGATCCGCCGGCCCTGGATGACTACCATAGAGATTTCCGGCGGACCAATCTTTTTTTTGGGCTTCACAGCCTAGAGGTGAGATATGGGGTCTTATTGACCCCTATATCTCACGGTAAAGAGGACCTGTTATGCTTAATCTTATTACAAGGGATGGTTACATTCCTAAAGTGATCAATTTTTTTTTAATGTGTTAAAGTAAAAAGTTTAAAATAGAATGAACATTAAATCTTTTTTTTTTTTAAAGTGCACCTGTCCCCGTGTGCTCGCACACAGAAGCGAAGGCATACGCAAGTCCTGCCCACATATGACAATGGTGTTTAGACCACACATGTGAGGTATTGCCGCGAACGTTAGAGACAGATGAAAAAAATTCTAGCGCTAGACCTACTCTGTAACTCAAAACATGTAACCAGTACGATTTTTAAGTACCAAAGTTTGGCGCCATTCGACGAGCATGTGCAATTTTGAAGAGTGACATGTTAGGTATACTCGGCGTAACATAATCTTTCACATTATGTAAAAAAATTGGGCTAACTTTATGGGTTTTTTTTAAAGCATGAAACAGTTTTTTTTTTTTTAAAGGTTTAAAAATGAATGCGCAAATAACGTGCGAGATAAAAAGTTGCACTGACCGCCATTGTATTCTATAGGGTCTCTGCTAAAAAAAAAATATATAATGTTTGAGTTTTCTATGTAATTTTCTATCACAAAAAAGATGATTTTCATGTAGGAAAGAAATGTCAGAATTGGCCCGGATGGGAAGTGGTTATTTTCGGCTCCTCACCCCACTTCTCAACTCCCTGGCTGCATGGGAGAAGAGGTAAGAAGTCAGCACCCCCCCACTTCTCACTTTAATGTAAGATGTTATTTCCGACAGCAGAACTATATTGTGATATGTCATTTTTCTTAGGGCCCCAGGGAGGTCAGGATCGGCACTGACAGCAGCACTAATGTCCTCCCATGCTTTGACCTTCTTTATATGGTCTCCATGCAGAGGATGTGCTACATCCCAGTGTTCAGGGTGGGCTTGAACAGCAGTTATAAAAGAAAGTTGTGACACTGAACTTGCCATCTTAGTTCTTCTCTCCTCTGCTATACCCACAAGCACACGGCTGTGCAAAGGATTCTTGGGTAATTAAAATGTCCAGACAAGAATTTCCTGTGTTTACAGAGGCTACAGTGTCCAATCAACTTTCTGATAAAACGCGTTTTTTAGCGTTTTTAACTGTTCACATTTTTTCAGCTCTGGCGTCGGCAACACAGAAAGCCCTGGTCCTGTTTTTTTACAGCTCAAAAACGCCTATGCCATTTACAGATCAAAATTGCCTATGTGGGCATGAAGCCATAGACTAACATGGACGGGCATTTTTAAGCTGTAAAAAAACACAAAAAAAAAGTGGCTGTAAAAACATCCATGGACATGAAGCCTAATACTGGAGACACAGCAGCGACTGTTCAGGGTCAGTTTGCAAGGTATTTTTAGCGCAATAGCCCCTGCAAACCGCTCTAGTGTGAAAGGGGTCTAAGGCAGCCTTAGCCACAGTAAAAAACCAGCTGCAGAATGAGATCGTTGCTTCCTGTGGAGAAGCAGTGATCTCTTTACAGAATCTCCGATTCAGAGCTCTCTGATCACCAGGAGGCATGAGTTTTGAAGATTGCAGAGACACAGACCTGATTAAGTTGGGACTTCTACAGAGAGATCACTGCTCTCACACAGAGAGTAACAGTCCCACTCTGCTGATTCTGGCACTGGGCAGGCCTTTCTGCACAGGCTGTAGAAGCTTTTGTAAAACAAACAAACTGTAAGACATCAATCACCTCTGTTTTGATGGACCTGGATTGTATTTAGCTGATCTGAACTGATGGTTGAAGATACAGTACATAATTGGTTGATTAAAGTCTTTGGGATTTCTCAACTCTTCACCATTCTTAGGCCGCGTACACACGATCAGTCCATCCGATGAAAACGGTCCGAAGGTCCGATTTCATCGGTTAACCGATGAAGCTGACTGGTGGTCTGATGTGCCTACACACCATCGGTTAAAAAAAAAAAACGATCGCGTTAGAACGCGACTTGATTCTGAGCATGCTTGGTTTTTTTTTTAACCAATGCTTTTGCATACTAACGATCGGTTTTGACCCATCGGTCAGGTGTCCATTGGTCAAATTTTAAAGCTAGTTCTCTTTTTTTTGACTGAAGGATAACTGACCGATGGGGCTCACACACGATCGGTTTGGACCGATGAAACGGTCCTTCAGTCCGTTTTCATCGGTTTTGACCGATCGTGTCTACGCGGCCTTAAAGTAGCACAAGGATGCAACCATTATATATTTAACCTACATGTTGCACTTACTGTACTGTACATTCCACAGAGTTACAGAATAACACTTTCTAGAGTTCGTCCTTATCTGAGTTGTCTTTTTACAATTAGATAATATTGGTAAAGGAATGCAAACTAGCAATAACTTTAGGATTCCTTAATGTTTTGTCACTAGGTTAACTATGTTTTGAGGGCTTCTGGTGTTTTTCAGTCTTACTTTGTGTTATATTTATAATATAAAAGTATTTATACAAATGAGTATGAAACATATGTCTGCTGTTTCACACAGCGCTGCAAGGTACACTTCATTTTTGTATAAGCAATTTAATCTTGTAAAATATTGAATAGTGTTGTTAACCAAATGGCACTGTGTTTAGAAATAGCTATGGGCTATTATGAAGGTGTAATGGAAATCATCTAAAAATACATTATTGTGTTCTACAACCTCATTTCCATTGTTAATCTTTGAATAATTAATGCTAGTCTAGAAGTAAAGTTAATGTCATTTTGAAATGTGAAATTTAGCAGATAAAACACAAATGCTACAATCTAAGTCATGGCACTGCTAAATGTGCTGCTAAAACAATTCAGTTAATTTATATTTGATATTATACGTATATTTTAAATGTAATTAACATATTTATCAAAGATGATACAAGTTGTATTTTTTTTAATTAAAAGTTTTTAAATTGCTGCCTGGTCTATGAACCCAAAGTGAACAAAATTGTTTCTATAAAAAGGGCTTTGAAACAGAATTGAGCTAATTTGCTTTTGATGGAAATCTGCAAATTTTTGGTGATGTGAACCAAGAAAGAAAAATGATTTTCACACATTATTATTATTGCATGTGGATTTTGAGAACATAAGTGGAATTTTGAACTAAAGCGGAGAGTTAATATCCAGGAGTTGAAAACAGGAGTTAAGACAGGTGTCTAACCTAAGTCTTCCAAGCAAAATAGGTGAGTTTGAAGCTCTGGTGCATGAGGAGAGCTATAACACTCACCCCAGAGCACTCTCCCATCAAATACTCAGCTGACACCCTCCACAGCCTAATGAATATCGCCACAACACTACCAACCACCACCCAAACAATACTATGAAAAGAACAACTTCTAAGAACTAAGCTGCAACTAACCACCCAAAACAGGACTGCACCACTTCCAGTACAACACCTATCATGCGCCCTGATCAACACCAGATCAGCAGTCAAGCACAAACACGAAAACCACGACTTCTTCACTCAATACAACACAGACTGTCTCTATCACGGAAAGCCGGCTAACACCTCTAGACTAACTCCTCCCAGGACCCCATTGCCACCGCCTGCATCAACCAATTGGAAGCACTAGGTCTGCAGCAACTAGGGTTGCCACCTCATCCCTTTAAAACAGAACACATATGAATTACACAGGTTCTGAGGCTCAGGCTAATGCAGATTAGGCACAGAGTGAGTTTAATTAACAGCATAATCAGCCACAGAACCTGTGTAATTCATATGTGTTCTGTTTTAAAGGGATGAGGTGGCAACCCTAGCAGCAACTGATAAATGCTTTCACACATGTTTCGGCCACACCATCGACCTCATCTTTAAACAAAATATCAACATTAACACACTGGACAACACGCCACTGCCATGGACTAACCACCACACTATCAAATTCAAAATATCCACCAACACCATTTGCCAAATACCCAACACTCTCAACAACAACACACTGGACAAGATCACAGAAGAAACTACACTTACAACACTTCTAAATCACACTATCCAACAAAATAGCGATGCTAACTCAAAACTACTCAACAGAAGACACACTCAATTCTTTTAACACAGCACTATTACAAACAGCAGACAGTCACACCAACAACAGAAAACCACACAAACTTTAAATCACTCACCACAAAATACCACAAAAGCCATCTTCATAGCAAAAAAATAACACTTCTCCAACACCATCTCAAAAGCCATAAACTGCCCCTGCAAACTATTCAAACTAGTCGCCCCATAGGGCCGAATTCCCGACAAGGCCACCGAGGCCAGGCCGCGGTGTGGCAGTGGATGCAGGGGCGGTGCCGGTGACAGCCAATGACACTCTCCGGGAAGGAGCTGTACCCAGAGACCCGCCCCTTCACTGAAAATCATTGGATCATCACCCCGAACCCCCTCCCACCCAACTCCGCAGGCTGGATGTGCGAGAGAGCTCCCCGCTATAGAGGAGGTGATTGGATGAACCAACCAGGCCTCGCCCCTCTGCACATCACTAAGCTATTAACAGCACTTTTAAAGAAGCCTGAGCAGAGCCCTTTCATCCAGTGTGCGGACAATGTTTTAGGGAGCAGACCGAGGAGCCGTTATATCCTCTCCCAAGATGCTGCGATCCTTCCTGGTCAAGAAACACTTCAACTCCTCCAAGAAGCCCAATTATGGGGAGCTGGACAACCACACATGTATTTACACCCCACCTACCTACCACCCATTCATACAGAGAACTCCTATGATCACCTACCTACCTCCACCACCCATTTATACAGAGGGCTCCTCTCATCACCTACCTACCTCCACCACCCATTTTTACTGAGAACTCCTCTGATCACCTACTTCCACCACCCGTTCATACATAGGGCTCCTTTGATCATCTACCTGCTTCCACCTCCCATTCATACACAGGGCCCCTCTGATCACCTACCCATCTCCACCCCCTATTCATACAGAGAGCTTCTCTGATCACCTACCTACATCCACCACCCATTTATACATAGAAATCTTCTAAACATTTACCTCCATCCAGAGAACTCCTCTGATCACCTACTTCCACCACCCACTCACCTAAATACCTCCACCTCCCCTTCATACATAGGGCCCCTCTGATCATCCACCTATCTACCTTTATCACCCACTCATACAAAGGGCCATTCTGATCACCTACCTCAACCAACCATTCATACACCACCTCCACCACCCACGCATACAGAGGTGATCACCTACATCACCACCATCACAGTTCCTGGATTGCTGTGTGTATAGTGATGATGTACAGCTCAGTATTCATAAGAAATAAGCAATGTTTCCTCTGCTGATGATCATACATAGATCTTCTGCGATCATCAAACTTTTCTAGTATCTGGATCTCTTGGTATAGAGTTAGTGTACCACTCAGTGTTGTTACATATGAAAACAGAAAGGGATGTGTGTCTTGATTTCTGTAAGGGCTTACCTTGGCTGGAGTCCATATTGCAGAGTTGTATGCTCACCCTTGCAAAAACACACAGCCCACGGTAACAAAGTAAGAAGCTACCTGGGCTGTGAGTCTGTACATGGGGACTTGACAGGGATTTGCCAAAGGATGGTCAAAGTTAAGCCGTGGTCAGAATTCAGAATACAAGATAAACATAGCCAGGGTCAGAAGCCAGAGTCAGTCTTGAAGCTGAAACAAAAGCACAGAAATACAGGTGCGCAGGAACCTTTGGCAATGACAGGACAATCACAATGAACTGACAAATCCCTCAGAGTGAGGCAGTGTTTTATACCCTAGTTGATTGGGTAACTTGCCTCAGCTGGACCAGGAGAGACAGGTGCAGATTGCAAGGAGATCCAGAGAAAGGCGATCAGCACACCATTCAGAACCACCTTAGCTGGAAAGCAGGCAGAACACCAAACTGAGGAGTGGCTCAGAAGTAAAGAACCAAAGCAGCAACAGAGAGGTCCCAGGTTCAATACCACTCAGAGCCACTTGGAGCACGACCACGCCTCACCGTCTGCTTGGCACGGTAGGGACCGTGACAATTTCTCAGCTGATTCATAGGATGGAATTTACAAAAACCAGAACAACTGTACCTGACAACCAATCAGCTTCTATCTTCAGCTTGTACAGTTAAGTTCTGAAAACTCAAGCTAGAGGCTGATTGGTTGCTCTGCACATCTGCTCTGGTTTCTTTCTTCTAACTGGCAAACTTTTCTAGTTTATCAGAGTTCCTGGATTACATTGTACAGTGTTAGTGCACAGCTCAGCATTTCTACATGAGAAACAAGCAATATGTCTTGTATTCTCTCTGATGATCATATCACAGGTCATACACAGGCAGGAGCTGCTCCACGGACATGCAGTGAGTTACAGCTTCTCTTCTACAGCCCATCTCTGATGTTAGGTGATCGGAATGCTCACTATTGAAAGGGGGAAGAAGGGGGATTGATGCCAGATAAATGTGTATTGATGGAGGGTGGGCTCCAATTCCAAATTAATCTGGGGAGAGGAGGGCTCAGTTGTGACTGAGTCTAATAAAGAGGAACGAGAGGAACAAGAGGCTCTTGATACATTAGTTTTCCTTCTACAAGAAAATACTGATTATAACCTTGGATGAGGATACTTTATCCCATACACCAGAAGGCCCACGTAACTCTAACCTCCAAATAAAATCATTGAAGATGCCTGCACTTTCAAAACACAAATGGATCCAGCTGTTCTTGGAACAGGTACAAAAAGACGTGTCCAAGGTCAACTGGACGTGGAGAGGTATATATACAGGGCCGGCGCAACCACCAGGCGGACCAAGTGGCCGCTTGGGGGCGGGCAGGTCCGCAGCCTGGGATGGGGCGAAAAAATGACCAGAATCGCTGCCGTACGATTTCTCAAAAGCCGCGCCTCCGACGTCTTCTGTTCCGTGATAGGCGGAAACAATCAGCTTCCCAGGAGGCACTGTGTTCAGTGTCCGCCTATCACGGAGGCGCTCTCTCGTCCTGGTTTGGTGTCCGCCTATCACGGAGGCCCTCTCGTCCTCAGACGAGAGAGCCTCCGTGATAGGCGAACACTGAACACAGTGCCTCATGGAAAGCTGAATGTTCCGCCTATCACGGAACAGAAGACGTCGGAGGCGCGGCTTTTGAAAAATCGTACAGCCGCGATTTGCATGGAATAAGGTAAGGGCACGGACGGTCTGGTGGGGCAGGTCTGGCATGTAATGGGGCAGGTCTGGCATGTAATGGGGGCAGGTCTGGCATGTAATGGGGCACAGTCTGACATGTAATGGGGCAGGTCTGGCATGTAATGGGGCACAGTCTGGCATGTAATGGGGCACAGTCTGGCATGTAATGGGGCAGGTCTGGCATGTAATGGGGCACAGTCTGGCATGTAATGGGGCACAGTCTGGCATGTAATGGGGCACAGTCTGGCATGTAATGGGGCACAGTCTGGTCATGTAATGGGGCAGGTCTGGTCATGTAATGGGGCAGGTCTGGTCATGTAATGGGGCACGGTCTGGTCATGTAATGGGGCACGGTCTGGTCATGTAATGGGGCACAGTCTGGTCATGTAATGGGGCACGTCTGGTTATGTAATGGGGCATGGTCTGGTCATGTAATGGGGCACAGTCTGGTCATGTAATGGGGCACAGTCTGGTCATGTAATGGGGCACAGTCTGGTCATGTAATGGGGCACGTCTGGCATGTAATGGGGCACGTCTGGCATGTAATGGGGCACGGTCTGGTCATGTAATGGGGCACGTCTGGTTATGTAATGGGGCACGTCTGGTTATGTAATGGGGCACGGTCTGGTCATGTAATGGGGCACAGTCTGGTCATGTAATGGGGCACAGTCTGGTCATGTAATGGGGCACAGTCTGGTCATGTAATGGGGCACGTCTGGTCATGTAATGGGGCAGGTCTGGCATGTAATGGGGCACGGTCTGGTCATGTAATGGGGCACGGTCTGGTCATGTAATGGGGCACGGTCTGGTCATGTAATGGGGCACAGTCTGGTCATGTAATGGGGCACAGTCTGGTCATGTAATGGGGCAGGTCTGGCAGGTAATGGGGCACAGTCTGGTCATGTAATGGGGCACAGTCTGGTCATGTAATGGGGCACAGTCTGGTCATGTAATGGGGCACGTCTGGTCATGTAATGGGGCACAGTCTGGTCATGTAATGGGGAACAGTCTGGTCATGTAATGGGGCACAGTCTGGTCATGTAATGGGGCACAATCTGGTCATGTAATGGGGCACAGTCTGGTCATGTAATGGGGCACCGTCTGGCATGTAATGAAAGAAACATTTTTGCAAGGGAGGTGGGTGGCCGTTGGGGGGGGGGGGGCGCCAAAATGGAGCTTCGCTTGTGTAGGCAGAAATCCTTGCACTGGCCCTGTATATATAACATCTCTAAAGAGGAGAGAAAGGCCTGCAGGGAGTTGGAATTGACTACTGACATTATAATCAAAGGTAGCGACAAGGGGGGTAATGATGAAAAACACCTATCAAAGGCTTTTCAGCAACCCCTTTGTCGCTATCAGTGATGATCTCAATTTCAAACTTAGGTTTGCACTTGACGAACATATGTTAACAAAGAAGGAATATGAATACATTAAAGTCATTGAGTTTAACCACTTGTCCACTGCCCACCGTCAAATGACGGCGGACGGAGGACTCCAATATCCTGACTGCACGTCATATGTCGTGCAGTCATTTGAATAGGGAATGCACGCGATCGCGTGCGCGCATCCCTATACTGTCGGTAGCAGCGTGTCACGGAGACACCGCTCGTTACCGACAGGGTTGAACAGCGGCGCGGAAGCGCTGTTAACCACGTGATCACGCATGGCAACACCCCCAAAGTGCACGGCGCGTGTTCGCGATCGAGCCGCGCGTGCCTGTCAGTGGCAGCGTGTTCCCGGGAACACTGCTCGTCACCGACAATGGTACACAGCCATTGGTCAGGACTGTGTACCAAGTGATCAGCTCTGATCACTAGTGTAAACAAAGAGCTGTAACTAACTGTTACCAGCTCTTCTCCCCTCACACATCGTTTCCAGTGTAAGTAGAGAAGAGCTAGAAGCAATGAGTTACAGTTCTGTGTTACTGTAGTGTCTGCACAAACACCACATCTGTCCCTTTGCCCCCCCCAATTGTCACCAGTCACCCAACAGTCACCCATAAAGTGCATCTGTCACATAAATAGACTGCCATCAGCGGTGCAACCGTCACCCAACAGTGACCGTACCCTGTCACCGTCACCCACCAGTGACCTGCCCTGTCACCCGTCACCCACCAGTGACCTGCCCTGTCACCCGTTTATGAAGAAAAAATACTAATTTGCTAAATTTTATGACAGAAACAAAGAAAAATTCAATTTTTTTCACAAAATCTACCGTCTTTTTTTATTTATAGTGCAAAAAAAAAAACCCCACAAGTGATTAAATACCACCAAAAGAAAGCTCTATAACAAAGGACACAATTTTTATTTGGGTACAGTGTTGCATGACTGAGTAATTGTCATTCAAAGTGTGAGAGCACCGAAAGCTGAAAATTGGTCTGGGTAAGAAGGGGGTTTAAGTGCACTGTATTGAAGTGGTTAATACCCCCACCTTTTATGTTATTCCCAAACTTCACAAATCTGCTACAAATCCCCCTGGGAGACCCATTGTCTCTGCAGTAAAGGAACCCTTGGAAAGAGAAGGCAAGTACATTGATGCACTTATCAAAGAGCTGGTTTAAGAGCTTCCCTCCTATGATCAGGATACTCGGGATGTACTGCCATCTGGATGGGGTCATGTTCCCCTGTGGGACCCTCCTCGTAGGGATTGACTTTGAATCCCTGTACACGTCGATACCCCACGAGTGGGGCCTCAAAGCGGTGGATCACTTCTTTTGCCAGAAGTTCCCCAACCTGGCAGCTCAAATTTAGTTTATTATTGATACTGGAGCATAATTGCTTTCAATTCATGGATGTTAACTATTGACAGATTAGGGGAACCTCAATGAGAGCCCCCTGGGCACCATCTTATGCCTGCCTGCATGTGGGCTTCTGGGAACATGAAATAGTGTACACCTCATCTATGTACCTCGGCCACTGTCTTTTGTGGCTGAGGCACATAGATGACGTGATCATGATATGGGGGGGTACCCCCCAGGAACTGGATCTGTTTATGGCAGAACTAAACTGTAACAAGAGAAATATCAAATTGATTTTCAATTGGCATGCGGAAATTTTGTCTTTTCTTGATTTAACACTGTATGTAAAAAATGATAAAATCCTGACAGAGACCTTCAGGAAAGAGACAGCTGTGAATACACTCCTCTTCGCCACCAGTGATCATCCCAGATCACTTATTTAGGGTATCCCTGTTGGACAGTTCCTTCGAACTAGAAGGAACTGTTCCAATCAAGATGACTTTGTATCTGAGACACAAGCACTTTACACCAGGTTCAGGGAGAGAGGATATTCCCACAAATGCATCCGTAAAGCCAAAAAAACATGCACATCAAACTGATAGGAAGGATCTTCTCACTAAAAGGAGTGCGGCAAACCCAACATCAACTGAAATTCAAATGGGCCCGATTAGGATAATAACAAAATATGGTGAACAGTTGGAGAAAGTGAAATCCATCTTAAACCAGCATTGGTATATATTGTCAGATGCACCTATGTTGGGGAATAGCACTGTTTAGCACTGTATTAGTGTAACTGGTCCCCAAAAAGTGTCAAATGTGTCAGTTAGTGTCCAATTTGTCCGCCTCAAGTCCCGCTATAAGTAGCTGATCATCGCCATTACTAGTAAAAAAAAAAAAAAATGCAGAGGCGATTAAATACCACCAAAAGAAAGCTCTATTTGTGGTAAAAAAAAGACATATATTTTATTTGGGTACAGCGTCGCATGTCGCAATTGTCAAAGTAATGCAGTGCCAGATCGCAAAATATGGCCTAGTCAATAAAGGGGAGTAAATAAAGAGGAGATCATGTGGTTAAAACAAACTGAACAGACTCAGATTTAGAATAGCTGCAGTGTTTTCTAATCAACATAAGCAGTCATTAATTGGTTGCTTGGAATTGCACTTTAAGTGCCGATTCATTGTGAATTGCACCACATCAAAAATATTGCATACACTACTTTTGCAAACTGTCTGCAAATCGGATTGCAGCTTCACTGAAGGAAAGAGCCGTTAGGGTCAGTACACACCAGAACACCCGAAACATGAAATTCTGGCACTGGGTTCTGGTGTGAACTGGTCCTAACTGCTGTTTCCTTCAAGGCACAACTGACAAATGTGTTTACAAACATTTGGTCCACATCATTTACTTATTACACTTCAATTATCTCAGTATGATGTCATGAACGAGCCCCTAGCGTTCATGCGGGGGCTCCATGGGTCAGTACAAAGTGCTGCTGCATTTGCCTGTATCTCTCCCCCCTATTTCTCTCCCAGTTAGGTTGCTTCGGGTGATGGCAGGCTACAAAGCGGCATAGCAATGGGCCCCCGATTGGCTCATACGGGCGGGATATAGCTTTCGCTCTGTCTCACAGCCCACTCCGCTCTGTCTCACTGAGGGGACACCGTGGAAGAAGTCACCGTGCTGCTTCCACCCTCCCTCCCTTATGAATAAAATGTTATTGTCATGTCATGACGTTTGTTAGTGGGGTTTGTCATCCAGTTCAGTTCTGGATGGACTACGTGATATTATTAAATTAAAGTGGATGTAAACCTGAAAATGTTTTATTTATTTTTTTGCTGTATTTGATTTCCTATCATCTGTGCCCAGTCTTGCCACAAAGAGATAAACCAGCTCTGAGCAATCCTCTTATCTTTTTTCAGTGAGATAAAAAAGACAAACTGAGAAAACCTTGTCTGTTCTTCCCCCCTGCTGTGAGTAACAGGTGATTTACAAATCTAATGCAGGAGCCTGAGACAGGCATTATTTTTTTACTTCCCACCCCCCACTCCTTTTCTGAAGTCATGTGGTTACTTTTCTGGGATTTGACTGGATGTTAGTGATCAAAGCAGAATTTAGTGTAAGAAATACACAGGAGAAAATGCATGCTGACAAGGGGAGTGTAGAGGTGGGCGGGGAGTCTACTGACATCACAACTCCACCCACCGAGCTCCAGACAACAGATCCACCCACAGAATCTGCAGTTTTTCAGTTCTTATAACAGACAGAGGGGAGAAATTTGATAGGTAAGGATACAGGCAGAAGGCATGTATATCCTTATAGATAACCACTATGGCAGTAGTTTAGAAAGGATAAGAGTGGGTTTACATCCACTTTAAATAAATTATGGTAATGAAATTTTAAGATTATATATTTATGTTATGGATGTTGATTGTTTATCTTTGGGTAACCCCTTAATAAACGTTGTGGCCATTATTAGCCAAAATAAAGGATGGTGTGGTGTTTTTTTATTTTTATTTATTTTTTTCTTAAGTACTTTGTGCTGTCCCATGTGTATTTGTATTACATTATTAGGATAGGGGAACATAGGTTCACTGTAGGATATTCATCAAGCATATAACAATATATGAATAAGAAGCATTTCGTTTTGTGACCTTTCAACCATGAAACATTCACAACTCAGTCATTAGGGCAAAAGCAGAACTTTAAAGGTCAAAAGTGGTTTATTACTATACCTTGCCTATTGTACTTCATAAATTAATGTCAAAAGCACAAACGTTGCACAAATTAATACAAATTATTGAAATTTGTATTAAGCACAGCAGGTTGTAAAGGCAACAAAATCAATGTGTTACTCAGCTTTGATGCAGTTTAAATTTTATAATATATTAGAAACAGATTAAAAAGATATGTAACTTTTGAGGAATATGTGCGACCTTTCAGAATCAATATAATAAAAAGGGGAAGACATAAAAAGGTTCATATTAAAGGAGTTGTAAAGGAAAAAAATTAATTGCCTAAAATTAATGTCTGCAAGGTAGACAGACAGAATAGTGTAATGATTCTGTTAAAAAACGAGTAAATACCTATTAAATTCCTTCATCTATATCACCTCCAGCGTTCTACTTTCTGTTTTCTCATTCACTTCCTGGTTTGCGGCGCTCATTCATGTAAGAACTACATTTCCCAGTATGCATTGTGGCACGCCCAGTAATTCACACCTCCTTGAAGTCTCTAACACGTAGAGAGCGTCCTGCCGCACAGATGTAGTTCCCAGGAGGGGGCGAGTACGTTACTGACCACCGCAGTAAAGTCTCCCTTCACGGTGGTGAGTAACAATCAGACAAGCAGGAAGTGAACAGAACAGAAAAGAAATAGAGCAACTTCTGAGCAAAAACGAACAATGAGGAAGTGAAAAGAGGAATGTCTGCAGGTAAAGGATGCTTATTATGAAAAACAATTTAATAATTCCTTTACAACCCCTTTAAAGTATCTTTAAAAAGTCATTTTTGCTTAACCTTAAGTAAAAGTATGCTTAAATTAAGTATATTAAGGATATTATGGTAATGTAACATTCACTTAAAGTGGAGTTCCACCCTAAAAATTTACTTTTGCTTAATCCCCTCCCCTCCCCCTTACATGCCACATTTGGCATGTAATTTTTTTTGGGGGGGGAGTGGGGGCTTCAGTAGGAGTGGGACTTTCTGTCCCACTTCCTGCTTCCGCCGAGGGGCTGGTAAGGCGATTAGGCCTAATCGCCTTACTGTAGCCCCTCCCTTTGGCGATCGTCTAGGACACTTACAGGTCCTAAACGATTGCCTGTCCAATCAGCGGCGGGCCGCACCGCGCGCGCATGTGCAGTGCGGCTCGCGCATGCGCAGTGGGTGCCCGGCCGTGAAGCCGAAGGCTGTCACGGCTGGGTGCCCACAATCGCAATGAGGATGCCGGCCGGGGAGGGGGGGAGAGGAACGGAGGAGAAGGTAAGGCCGTGTACACACGGCAGAGAACCTCGACGGGCAGAACACATCATTCCGCCTGTCGAGGTTCCCTGCCGGCCGTCGAAATCGGCGACCCGCCCGTCGGGAATGGCAACCAGCCATTCATCCAGGCGGGCCGTCGAGCAAATAGAGAGCGTGCTCTCTATTTCTGCTCGACGGGCTTCCCGACGGGAAGCTCGTCGAGAGCGTACACACGGCCGAGGTCCTCGCTGGAATGCAGCTTCCAGCGAGGTTCTCGCTGGTTTCCAGCGAGAACCTCGGTCGTGTGTATGCCGCCTCAGTGTCTGTTTATTAAAAGCCAGCAGCTACACTTTTTGTAGCTGCTGACTTTTAATAAACATTACATTTGGGTGGAACACCCCTTTAAAATAGGGTTATACTGTAGACAGTGGGAAAAAAAATTATTTGATGCCCTGCAGATTTTGTAAGTTTGCCCACTGAGGGGTCTATCATTTTTATCATGGCTGAGACAGAAAATCAACCAAAAATCCAGAAAAACCACATGATACAAATGTTATAAATTGAGGTGCAGTTCAGTGACTAAAATAAGTATTTATTGCCAGATTCAGGTAGAGCGGAGCAAATTAAGTTACTCCAAACGTATCTAATTTAAGTTAGGTCGCCTTAATTTTTTGACGTAAGTGCCGTATCCACAGCGCATTTGCGCCCAAATTTGCGCCAGCGCAACTTAAATCCCAAGGCGTAAGGCGGGGTTATTGCAAGTGGGAAGTAAGTGGGCGTGCTCCATTCAAATTAGTCGTGACCCCGGGCTGGCCGTACTGCGCATGCGCGCACGAATCTGCCCCTCACTGGGCATGTGCAGAACTTGGCTCGGCGCAATCAGTGAGATAGGAAAAAGGCCAAGCATACGTAGTTTGAGAATCGCCCTGTGCTTAAATAGCCCCAGACAAACGCCCTTCAATTGCAAAAGTACATCCCTGTGTTTCCCTTCCCAAAGCAAGTGTCTTTTGCTCTGTTGTCTGTGGCTGTTTGTTGGTGAGTTTAGTGTTATATTAAAGATTTATTGTAGTAGGAGGTTGTAGAAGCTGTGTGTATTTTCGGAGTGTTTTTTGTGTCTGTTTTTGTTTTTGTTTTTTGTTTGAATTTGTATTAGCTGTCTGCTTGTGTTTTTCTTTTTTTTTCTGTCTGATTTTTGTGTGTGTGTGTCTGTTCTGTGTCTTTTTGGGTGTCTGTTCTGTGTGTTTTTGTGTTTGTTTGTTGTGTTTGAATTTTGTGTCTGTTGCTGAGTGCTGTGTTGGGAGATGGCACCTAAAAGAAGAAAATTAAACTTCTCGGTGTGAGAGAAGCACTTGCTGGCCAGGGCGATCACCCAATTTGGGCGATTTCTACATGGCCCTGATAGCCGGGAGGTCACCCCGGCCAAGAAGAGGGAGATCATTCAGAAGATAACTGATCGGATCAATGTGGAGGGGGGGAAACGAGGACCCTCAGTGGGATACAGAAGTAGATAAACGATCTTCGGAGCCTGGTCCGGGAGAAGCTGGCCAAGCAAGCAGCCCATGTCAGGGGCACTGGAGGAGGTCCACCTTGCAACCTAAGATGGACTGAGGAGGAACTAGCGGTGGCCCGGTGCTTCCACAGCCAGCAAGTTTTGGGCCTGCCTGGCTATGAATCTGATGTTCCTGTGAGGACAGGTATTTTTTTTTGGATTTCCATCTGGTGTGTAGCATGTGTGGGTGGGGGAAGGGAAACTGTGGCAAGTGTTTGGATCCTCCAACCTGTGAATGTTTTGTGTCCTATACAGATGGCCAGGAGGTTGCTGGGCCATCAGGCCAGGCTGCACCACCCCCAGGACAACAGGCTGCTGAGGAGCCCCAAGAAAGGCTGGAGTCCCCTGGGCAGGGGAGTGGCCACAACTCCCCTCATGAGGAGGTTCAGGGGGAGGAGGATGAGGGGGGAGGTTCATGAGGAGACGATCGAGCTTGCCAGCGAATTGTTGTTATGTTGGGATGAGGAGTCCCTTGCACCTGACAGCAGTCAGGCCACCATCATGGGTAGTCCCTCCCACTCCTCCCCCAACAGGGCTGCCCCCCCAGTGGGCTCCCCTCCTCCCAGGTCACAAGTCTCAACTGCAGGCAGGAAGGCCACCCAGAAGACCAGGGGGTGGCCGAGTTCCTGCCTGCAAATCTGCAGAAGGACCAGGCTCATCAGACACAACATCTGGGTCAGGTCAGCCGGACTTTGGCCCAGATGGAGGAGAGCCTGTCCTCCATCAAGGAGTCTGTCTGCGACGTGGCCACTAACTCAGTAGCTCTAATAAACTGCTTTTGTGAGCTGCAGGCCACCACAACAAGTGTGGCCCTTGAGGTGACTGCCCTGACCCAGGCTGTCCAGGACAACACCATTGCTCTCCAGGCCAACACGGCAGCCCTCACTCTGGGCCTGAACAGGATCACCGTGGCCTTGGAGGGCAGGGCAGCAGATGGGCATCCACCCGGGGAGGCTCCTCCTTCCCGTGCTTCCCCCCCATGAGTCTCCTCCTTCCCGTGCTTCCTCCCCCCATGAGTCTCCCCTGAGGGCCCGTGGCCGTGGCCAGGCCAGGCGTAGCTCACGCCGGCATTAAACATTTGTGATGTTCTTTTTTTATTTTTATGATTTCATACTGTGATTATGATTTGTTTTATGTGTGAATGATGTGTGAATGTGGGGGTGAAATTCCTGGTGAATTTTTGGTGGAGTAGGGATCCCCAGGACCAGGGAGAAGTGATCCCAGGTCCATGTGAATGGTGTATGAATGCACAGTGACATAATTGGAGCCGTGGCAGGGCGTTACTGCTCCCAAGTACCATTGGGGGGTACTTGGATCTAATCCAATTAGATGTGCATGTGATGTGTCTGTGCTAGGGACCACAGTGGGTGTGCATGCATGCATTCTCATTGTGCCATTTTTATTGTGTGTGTTTACTGTGCAAAGATGCCTTCTGCGAGGTGTCTCCTGGCTGCTCTTCCCTCAGCAGACCAGGTAGAGTTTGTTGGGGGGGGGGGATTGTCTGGTTCGGGGGTCAGGTCATCACGTAGGTCAATCTGCAGGCCCCTTCTCACTGCGAAGTTGTGCAGAATGCAACATGCACCGATGATCTGGCACACGAAGTCTGGGGAATACAACAGGGTACCCCCAGATTTATCCAGGCATCTGAAACTTGACTTCAGGAGGCCAAATGTGCGTTACACCACTCCACGGGTGCGTGCATGTGCAGTATTATAGTTTTCCTCTCCTGGGGTTTGGGGGTTCCGGAAAGGAGTCATTAGATGGGGTCCCAGTGCATATGCAGAGTCACCTATAAGGGAAAAGACAGGAGGATGTTAGTCATGCATGTGCCCCTCGTGATGTCTGACAGTCATACCTGACACCCATGTCACTCACCAACCAGCCAGCAGTCCCCATATACGTTCTGTTCTAATTCTCTGGAGATGTTACTGTGACGGAATATAAAGCTATCATGGCTGGATCCTGGGTGTTTGGCACAGACGTGCCATATGAGGCCTTGGGCATCCACTATGACCTGGACATTAATTGAATGACAAAGCTTCCGATTTCTGAACATGTGCTCTATCTCATGGGAGGGCTGTAGTGCCACATGGGTGCAATCTATGGCCCCAATGGTCCGTGAGAATCTGGCAATTTTATAAAAATCAGTCACTGTGTTCATTCGCTGGACCTCCTGGGAGGGTTTTATAATTTGGTTGGCCATGCGTCTCAGGATTGCAGGGACAACCTGGTGCACACACCTGCTAATGGAGGATTGTGACATCCCAGCCATACCTCCACATGTGCGCTGAAAAGAGCCAGTGGCCAGGAAATGCAGTGTTGCCAGGACTTTCACCAGTGGCTCCACTGCATGTGAGCGTTGTGTGGGGCTGGTGAGGTCATCCTGCAGGGTTCGGGTTATTTCCATGTTGGCTTCCAGGTTGAATCGGAAGTTGCGATACACCTCTGCTTCCCCCATGGCAAAGACATCTAGGCATCTGCGGAAGACCCTCTCTTGTGCCCTCCTCCTCTGTTCCCTCCTCCTTCTTTGCGCCTCTAAAGTCACTAGTATAGTTATGAGCATGGATGCCCCTGGCATGTTGGCATACAGATTGTAGTCCGGCAAGTGTGTGTGCTCAGCTCTTCCTTAATGGTGTTGCTTTAGCAGACCTTTACACGGCTGGAGCAAAGTTAAGGCTGCTTTTATAAAGTGTAACTTTACTCCTGGAAACTAACAGGTGCGCACAGGGTGTAACCTACGACGTACAAACTTAATTTTGTGGATCGCCCTATCTCCCTCGTTTGCATCTTTGCCAAAATCAAAACAGTGGTGTGTCTAGCGTATTTTGCGTGCGAAGAAGCGCCGGTGTAATTATTTTAGGTAGGACAAAAAAAAAATGGTTTTCAGGCGTATATCGTTTTGAGGATCAGGCGCAAAGATACGCGCGGGGCAAATTTCAATTACGCCGCGCATCTCAAGATAAGTCGGCGTAAGTCCTTGGTGAATCTGGCCCAGGCAAAACATGACTTAGGGCCAGATTCAGGTAGATGAGAGTATCTTTCCTCTGGAGTAACGCTTCTCATTTACGTTACTCTGAAGACCCTTTCAGCGCAAGTCCTGTAATTCACATAGCAGTTGCGCGTAAACTTGCGCCAGAGTAACGATAATGCGCTGGCGTAACCCGACGCAAGTGGAAGTGGGTGTGATCATATGTAAATGATGGGCGGAGCCCAGCGCAGAGGCTTACGTTCAGCGCATCATCCAGGGAGCATGCGCAGTGAGTGCGGCTCCACTCGCCCCCCTTGTGCGCATGCTCACAACTTCCGTCGGCACCACTTCCCGGGAAACGTCAGCGCAATGCCTTCCGTTGGGCGTTTAAATGCGCCCGTAGAAGCGCCATTCCGGCAGTAAAGTATATCCTGCTCCCCCTCCCCGCAGTGATGTTACTTTTGTTCTGAGATGGCTGCTCCCGTTCCCCGCAAACACAAAGGAGAAGGCTGAACTTTAATGGCCAGGAGCTGACAGCCGTCATCTCGGCTATGGAGACCTATGATGTCTTCCTCCATGGCTGTAAAATTTGACAGACAAGCATGGACAGAGGTGTTGTCCTGCAAGTGGGGGTGCTCAGCTAGCTCTTATCGTCGGTAACGCTGCTGTAGCTGCTCTCCTGCTGACCTGTGACCGTCTGGAGTAAAGATAAAGCAGCCTTTTGTAGAAATAACTTTGCGCCGGACGGACGAGATACGCGCGGCGCATGTAGCCAGCGTATGGTGCTAATCCGTTCGTGAATTGGGAAAAATCCCTCATTTCCATATTTGCAGGGGAAATCAATAGGCGCGACTGATGCGCCCAGCGAAATTAACCGCTGACGATACTCTGGCGTCGGAACGTTCCGCCGGTCGCAAATGACCCGTTATTGGGCGCATCTAGTTTGGTGGGTACGGGCACATAGAAACGACGGCGCATCATCACAGTTACGCGGCGCATATCGAAATACTCCAGCGCAAGTGTTCCTGAATCTGGCCCTTAGTATGCAAGGGAGAAACTGTTGTTGGCAAGCACAGAGGTGAGACATTTATTGTAGTTAGTTACCAGGTTTTCACACATCTCAGGAGGGGTTTTGGTCCACTCTTCTTTACAGATCTTCTCTAAATCCTTAAGGTCCTTGGCAACTCGAAGTTTCAGCTAGGCAACTCCATAACTTTAATGTGCTTCTACTTGAGCCCCTCCTTTGTTGAATTGGTGGTATCCTTTGGGTCATTGACATGCCGGAAGACCCATCCATGAGCCATCTTCAGTGCTCTGGCTGAGGGAATAATGTTCTCATTCAAGATTTTACAATACATGGCCATTGGCCTCTCAATGTGGCAAAGTCGGTCTGTACCTTTAGCCCAAAGTATGATATTTCCACCTCCATGCTTGACTGTAGGGATGGTGTTCTAGAGCTATGTGAGCTCTAGCAAAATCCATGTGGTGAGCTGGAAACAGGTCCTTGATTAAAGGATCACTAAAGGATTTTTTTAGCTAAATAGCTTCCTTTACCTTACTGCAGTCCTGGTTTCATGTCCTTATTGTTCGTTTTTGCTTTGATGTTGCTGTAATCCTGCTCTGTTCTCCACACTTCCTGCTTGTCTGTTTCCTTATAACCACAGTGCTGGGAGCTTTCTCACTGTGGTCTAAGCTGTCATTACTGTGTGTCTAAAACTTCCCAGAACCAATCAGATTCATTTTAAAAACAAAACACTGCCCTGGATTTGATTGTTTTTGGTCTGTGTGTCTATTTCTACTTCACAGAAACATGAAGCCAGTTCAAAAGTGAAACTAACCTGCAGGCACATTATATGATTGATTTTTATCTATTTTTAATCATTTTGAAAAGGAATCAGTTAACTTTTATGTCTCTATACCCTGTAAACAGTCTATTCAGCAAAACATTTGTTTTCCTTTAGTGATCCTTTAAAGAGCAAGCCACAGGTTCAGTGTTTTTCTGGCAAACCTCAAACCTGGAAGTTGTATCTCCTAGAGTGATTTTCCAAGTTGTCTGTTTTAGAAAGTGCTGCGTCGAATTGCTCCTTAATGTCCTAAATAGGCTAATATGCAAGTTATTGTACTAAAAAGTGTTTGGGGACCCGGGTCCTGCCCCAGGGGACATGTATCAATTCAAAATAAGTTTTAAAAACTGAAGTTTTTTCGGGAGCAGTGATTTTAATAATGCGTCAAATGACGGCGGGCGGAGGACTCCATTGTCCTGACATCACGTCATATGACGTGATGTCCTTTTAAAGCCGCGGGCGGGCGCGCGCGCGCCGCCGGCGGGGCTCGCACGCCGCTCTGCTGGGATCCCGGTGCGAGTGCCCGGCGGCAACGATCGCCGCCGGGCACACGCGATTGCCCAGTAACTGAGCGGGGACGTAGAGCTCTGTGTTTCCTACGCCCTCCGAAAAACGCCGGAATAGGACTCGGAGAAATACGGCGCCTGCGCAGTCAGCTCCTAGGTCTGTGCGCAGGCGCCGCATTTTCGCCTTATATAGTCCTTATCGGGTATTTTCGTAAGATGTGACGCGCTATACTAGAGCCGTCCACCACGGGGGAAAGAAATTAAAATTCAACATAATACAGTAAGTGGGGGATTTAAAAAAAAAAAACAGCATACTGGCGCTGACGCCAGTATGCTGGATCACATGGGAGAGCTTATATTTAGGGTGAACCTCCGCTTTAAACTGAACTTCAAGGGCATGCCCTACCTGGAGATAGGTAAAGAATGAATGTTGCGGGATATTAAATTCCTCCTTTAAATCCTAGAAATTTCTATAGGTATCTCCCTTATACAAGTGTATCAGTCTTTTTATGCCGCATCTTTCCCAATCACCCACCTTTCCTATCTGTTGTATTTCATGTAACTTACAGTTATTCCATAGGGGGGTGTACTCATTAAATCCAGTGTAGCCCATTAGCTTCTTAACTTTTTCCCACATTTTAATTTTTGGAGTTCTATATCTAAAGGAGTCTGCTTCAAGTACTTTGATAACCGAGTCATGTGAGGCCCCATCCAGCATTACTCTCCCACTAGGTGTCTCCCCTCCCAGGGTATTACATCCCATTAGTTGTTGCAATTGTGCCGATAAATAATAGGACTCAGGGTGAGGGACTGCCAGTCCCCCTTCCAATATCGGAAGCTGCAATGTACGTAATTGAATCCTGGGTTGCCCCCCTTTCCATATTAATTCTCTGAAAAGCGTTTCAATTTTATCAAATCATTTTCTACCAATTCAGACCGGACTATTATGCATTATATACAGCAATTGTGGCTGCCAGATCATCTTGATTAAGCTGCATCTGCCAGCCACTGATAACGGAAGCCGTTTCCAGATGCCAATTTTTTGTTTAAATGTAACCAGTAGGGGGATTAAGTTTTTATCTATATATTGTTTCCTCCACTATATTCATTGCTCTTACCAGAGAATGTTCCGTATCCCCCAAGTAAAGGAGAATATCATCGGCATAAAGCGCAATTCTTTCATCTCCCATCCTCCTTTGGAATCCGGTTATCTCAGTACTTGACCTTATGGCTATCGCCAATGGTTCCATCGGTAGGGCGAAGAGCAGGGGCGACAAGGGGCACCCCGGTCTCCTCCCCCTCTCTAATAAGAACTTTTTTGAAAATTCAATGTTAATTCTAATTTTAGCACTGGGGCTATCATAAAGCATTTTTATCCAGCCAGTAAATTTCGGACCAAATCCGAACTTTCCCAACACCCTCCAAATATATCCCCATTCTACACTGTCGAATGCTTTTGTCACATCTAATGACAATACGGCTCTCGTTCCCTCTGACTCTGTCAGGGTTTGTAAATTTAAGAAGGTTCTTCTTATATTCATACTGGTAGATCTATTGGCTATGAATCCTGTTTGATCTGGATGAATCAGTTTTGAGATCAGTCTATTAAGCCTTGCTGCCAAAACTTTAGCCACTATCTTAGCATCCGAGCACAGAAGGGAGATTGGTCTGTATGCAGCCGGGTCTAAGGGGTCCTTTCCTTCTTTTAAAATGAGTATTATAGTAGCCTCCAACATTGACACTGGGAGTCTCCCCTCCGTGGCCGCGCCATTCAATGCTTTTAACAGCTCCGGCACTAAAATTTCTCTGTAGTATTTATAAATTTCTGACGGACGTCCATCTGGACCAGGCGCCTTTTGATTTGCCATATCAACCACTGCTTGCTGGATTTCTATGAGCGATATTGGAATTTCCAACTCATCTCTTTCTGCTTGTGTAATAGATGGGATTTCCAACCTACTCCGGAAATCCTCCATTTCTACTTCCATCCCCACCTTCTGTGCGGTATACAACTTTTCATAATATCCCTGGAATGTCTGCACTATCTCTGCTGTAACTGTTGTTATTGTGCCTCCTGCAGCTCTAATGGCCCGAATCCACCTCTCGATCTTTTATTAAATTTGGCCACTTGCTGAATCAGGATACCCCTCAGGTATGCCTTCAGGGTATCCCATATTATTCCCGTCCCTGCAGAGCCTTCATTCAGATCCACAAATTCCCTCAGTTTGGGCAGAATTTCCATCTGCTTCCTTTATTAGCTCAAACCAATAAGGGTTAATTTGCTATTCTTTCCTATTTTTTTGTCCTTCTAGATTTACTATTAGAACCATTGGAGGATGATCTGATACTCCTCTTGGCAAGTATTCTATCTTTCCCATAATCCTTAATGCTCTCTCATTTCCCAGGGCCATATCTATCTTGGAGAGTGTTGAGTGCGTGCTTGAATAACAAGAGTATTGCTGAATGCCCGGGCTCCTCACTCTCCACAAATCATCTAGTCCCAGTTCTTCCATAAATTGACTCAAACGGCTTTTCCCTATGGAGTCTGAATCTGACGGTATTGGAAACCTATCGAGCCCTGGGTCTAATACCTCAATAAAATCTCCTACCGCTACTACCGGTATATCTCCCTTACCTTGAATAAATTCATTTAATCTTAACATTATATCTATTTTAAAAGGCGGGGGGATATAAATATTTGCTATTACAAAGGTTCTATTATGAATTGTACAATGCAGAAAAACATATTGGCCATTCTCATCTATGCTGGTCTGTCTGCAGGTAAACCCCACCCCTGCTTTCACCATAACTCCCACTCCTCTCGAATAAGACGAGTGTACTGAGTGAAACTGGATTGGGTATTTTTTGCTTTGGAGGTATTGGATTGTATCCCTTGTTAAGTGTGTTTCCTGCAGACAGATCAGATCCGCCCCATATTTTTCCATAGTCGAGAGTACTGCGGCTCTTTTAGCTATTGTCCCCAGGCCCCTAACATTTCATGACCCATCTTTAGTGTCCTATTCTGCATTCAAAGATGTGAAATATAGCATAACACGAAGGGTCATGACTACCTAACCCTACAGCAAAAACCATTACAAGAAAACGAAAAACAGAGAAAAACCACAAATACATAGCTCCTCATTACCCCTATTTCATTATTATAATCAGTGATCCTATATCTACTACACATTACCCATACCTTTTTAAACATTATAACTCAACCCCCTCAGAGGGGGTATATAAATATATCAAAGATTATTTCTGCCCGTTGTGTATTACCATACAACCTTACAGTGTATTTCATTATTTGTGCAATAACCTTAGTTTCCGTACTCTCCATATCATCAAAGATTATTTCTGTGCAAGTTCTAAACTCTATTTTTGTGTAGCACTCTTTTTTCACATTGTGTAATACCGTATAGCCTTCCAATATGTTTCATTATTTGTGCAATACCATTAATTTCCTTACTCTCCTTTAGTACAATTTTCCCATATAGTAGAGAACAATTTTTCCCTGGGTCTCTAACTCTTCCCCCCATATACCCCCTCCCTCCCCTCCCCTCCACCCTCCCTGTCTCATCCCTCCCCTCCCTCCCACCTCCCCACCACCTTCCTGGTGAACCCCAAGGGGGCCTACAGTGACCATTACCCACACCACACCTCATTCACTCCCACATTCCAATTCTGCATCTGGACGTGTCCTACCCCCTCCTCACTCCCGCTCCCCACTATATGTACTATTAAATCCTCTCTCGCATCTAGCTCCCCAATACTAAGGGGCAGGGAAGGGAAGGAAGCAAGGAGCGACCGAACAAAAAAAAAAAAAAAAAAGGAGGGGAAAACAGACAAAAAAATCCCTGGGTATCTTCTCTTCCTCCCTATCCCCTCTCCTATCTACCACTTATCTTTATTTTCTTCTGGCCACCTCTCTACACTTGCTGGGGTATCAAAAATCTGAGAACCTCCCATTGCAACTACCCTTAACCGTGCAGGGTATAACAGGGCATATGTCAGCTTCAGTTTCTGCAGTGTGCGCTTTACAGCCACAAATTCTGCTCTGCGCCTCTGCAATTCCGGGGGGTAATCAGAATATACTGAGATTTTAGCATCTTTGAACGTAATCTTCCCCGCCTCTCTAGCTATCCGCAATAATGTCACTTTGTCCCTGTAGTTAAGGAATTTCAGTAAGAAAGACCTAGGGTGCCCCCCTATTGGGGGAGCCCTAAATGGTACTCTATGTGCTCTTTCTATAGAGAACGTTGCTGAAAATGTCTCTCTTCCAAAATTTTAAATAAAACATTTTTCCAAAAATTCTACAGGATTGACGCCCTCGCTCTTTTCCGGCATCCCAACCAGCCTAACATTGTCTCTTCTGAGCCTGTTTTCCATGTCCTCCATTTTTGATGCATATCTGCCCATCTGTTCCTTCAGGTGTTTCACCTCTTTTATTAATGGGAATACATTGTGTTCCAATTGACTAGTCCATGTCTCCAGAGCAGCTGTTCTTTCTGCCATTTTTTGTAACCGAACCACTACTAAATCCTTCTTTACTTCCCTCATCTGGACGCAAAGTTCTTGTAGTGTGCTCTTACTTGCATTCACCACCATAAATACCATTTCTGATGGTTAGCATGGGTCAGTCATTGCCTCTGTATTTTGTGCTATCGGCCCTGGGGTTTTATTACTTGAGGTTTTATTTGTTGATGACCCCCCTGTGCCCTGCAGCAGAGGCGTCTCTAGGGGGGGCCAGAGGGGGCCCTGACCCCCCCAACATTATGCTGTGCCCCACCATATGTGCCCCCCCCCAAAAAAAATAAAAAATTCTCGGGCCGCCCCTGGAGTAACAGTCTCTCCTGAGAGGAAGAGCATCCCCAGTCAGCTCTGCGGGGCATTCCTCCCCCTCCCTCTGCTTGCTGACACTGCATATTGCAAGCGTTCACACAACCACAGCCGCCCGATATGCTCCTTCCCCTGCATCCTCATTGGCACGGAGAAGAGTGAGTTGCAGAAAGGACTCCATGAGCACTGTGGGGGCCCAAGCCTTTATCTCAGTTACTGAAAAAACAGACTGATTTCTCCCGTCCTTAGAACAGGAGAACCAGCCTGTAAATTCCGAGAGTGGCGACTGCAAGCTGAGCCGAGTGTCAGTCTATGACACTCTTTTACAGCCCAGCGAGTCCAGCCACCTCCCCCCCACTCTCCTCACATACGAGCAGGGAGGAATACAGCTCCTCCTCCTTCTTTCAGTCCCGCCCACACTATCTTGGTGTGCTGTATCTGAAGAGAGGGGATGTGTGTTCAGGAAACATTAAAATCAGCAGCATGTGTCTGAATGATGCCTGAGATTCTAGCCTGGACCGTGGGTAAGTGTGTGCACTGCAGACTGCAGTACACTGCAATCACTGAACTGCATTATCTCCATCCCTTCTCCCCCATCTGTCTCCCTCCCCTCTCCTGTTCTTTCAAGACATTCACAATTTCCTTTCTGTAACTGTCACCACCGTTTACGACATTCCATTCCATCGCCCCACGACAGCTTATCCGACAGTCCGACAGACACGACCCAATTCACTTTCCAGAATAACCGAGACAACACAAGCTCTGGTACTGGTTCCAAAATGAATGAATGAATCCTTTAATGGTAACTTAGCTTTCTTATATACAGTACAAGCATGTTACAGTTAATCACAGGGACAAAGACACACTCCACCCACACATCACACAATGGGGGGGGGGGGCTTCATACACATTCTTTTAGATAATGACATTCCGATGAGTTAATTACTACTCATTACCCAGACGGTCTGGCTCCGCATTTAGAGGGGTTAATTACTACAGCTTGACAAGTCACATTCCACATCTTAACAGTGTCTTTAGCATACACAATAAACAGGTCTTAGGAGCAGACCTAATTAGCACAATGGACACAAAACAGTATTAGCATCACACAATGGAATGTCTAGGAGCAGACTCAATTAACACCTCAAAAGCATGTGTCCCCACATTGAATGAAAACACTCTATTGACCTGTCGGAGTCAGACTTTACCAACTTGTATCATTTAAAGATATCCTGCAAAACATGAATTATCAGTAACGTCCCATCCCATGTAATTTATCATTTCTCAGTCACCCTATGCCCAAAAGGGGTACAGGATGACCCTAGACCCAAGAGTCATTAGTGATGCTGGCACTCGAGTACCCCCCATCCTTCAAAAGTCTCTGGGTGTCACGGGCCATTCTGTTACACTTTCACTTTCCGTTAGGCAGGTAATATACAGTGCAAATTTCTTTCCTACATCCACAGATTGCAGGAAAGAAACTTGCATGATTCCCCCATCAACACAGACAGTGCTGACGGGAATATCCCTCCTGCCCAGCAGTTGTATTCTCCCGACAAACAGTGATTCTCACTAGTGGCTATACAGCAACCTTAGTGATAATCATAAGAGAATCTGCTCATTAATGGTTCAAATCTCAGCCAGTTCCTGCTGAACCAGCTGAGATTTAAACTGTCTATGGCTGGTCTTAGCTCTTAGGCAGCCCATACATTGATCACTTTTTTTCATTCAACTATTAGGTTGAATGAAAAAAAAAATGATCCAATTCCCCCATCTACACATTATAGGTGGATGGGGGAATCCTCCCAGTGTGGACCAGTGCTGGAATAACCAGAGTTGCTGTCCTGTCCCGGCTATTCACAGTGCTGGTCTCTGTCTCCTTGGCAGCGGCGGCAGCACATTGGAACCCAGTGCTGGTTACTTTATGGGGCTGATGTACAGGAGGGCCAGCACAATTTGTTGTTAGAGATGGGCTGGGCATGTTCAGAAATTCCACATGCCAGAGCCTGCCAGGAAGCCCACACTGCACAGCGCTAATCACAGGCAGTGAGAGATTTCCCGGTCCGCAGCTCTGCACAGATCAGGAAATGTCTCACTGCCTGTGATTAGCACTGTGGAGTGTTGGCTTCCAGGGATTGGGCATGTGGGATTTCAAACACACCCGAGCCCATCTCTATTGGTTGTAGACAGTTGAGCTCCCTGCAGGTTGCTTAGCAGCAGTGGAGCCTTCTCTGACATGCTGATCGGGATGCAATCCAGGTGATGCTCCCAGTCAAATCCTAGTGTTAAATATCAGAGATTTTATTGATCAAAGCCCACACTTTACAGGCATAGAGCCCACACTTTACAGGCATAGAGCCCACACTTTACAGGCATAGAGCCCACACTTTACAGGCATAGAGCCCACACGGCTGCGGAACATACGTTTGATTATATATATATATATATATATATATATATATATATATATGGTTGTACTCTTGATGCTAATAAATACTGTATTTATTAGATCTGATTGGGGGCATTACCTTGATCACATCCCGATCAGCATGTCAACAGAGAAGGTTATACAGCATTACTGCTGCTAGGTGACCAGCTGGGGGCTCAGCTCTCTATAACAGTGCCAGCCTTCCCCTGCATGCATCCGAAATGTCACCAGCACTAGGTCCTAATGGACTGCTGCCGCTGCCAAGGAGACAGATGCCAGACCATCACTGTCAATAGCAGGGACAGGACAGCTGGGGAACCCCACAGTGGCAGAACACCAGGGCTCGGTGGCAAGACAACCTTTGCAACCCTGAAAGTTCTCCCACTGCTTTGGACCCTTATATTTTCTTGGTGTGCTGGTGACACATAGCTCTTGTTTTCTGCCACCCTGGGGGGCCCCAGTATAGTAGGAAGGGAGCTCACTGCAGAACATGTAAAAGGGCCCGTTTTGGGATCGTAGTAAAGGGCCCCAGGAGATATATATATATATATAATTGCATTTTATAGTTGGGGCCACCCTACTTTTGTCCCTGTCCCCCTATGTGCCCCCCCTAAATATGAAAGCTGGAGATGCCACTGCCCTGCAGGGCTGTGAGTGGGGGTTGCCCCAGGCTTTTTCTGTCTGTTGCAACCCCCTGCTGCGCTTTAGGATGCATCCCCCTTTTAGCTGATGTTGGCGACTGCGCAGAGGAATGGGCATATTGTTCAAGATTTGCAGCTGCTGCTGCCGCCTGTTGCTGATTCTTCTCCTTTGCGGAGCATAGCTGCTGAATCGCCACAAACTTGCAGTAAGAAAAAAAGGAAAAAGGATGCAGGGGGCCCAAGACCCCTCGTATTATAGTGGCGCTACACACCACTATACACCGCCAAACAGGAGACCTAATAGTTATCCTCAACCTTAGCTGTTACTATCACTCAATAGCGCTCAATAGCAGTCATTTAGGAGCACTTTAAGAGGAAAAAAATAAACAGCAAGCAGACAGTCCTCAAAAGAGCATATAATGGTCATATAATGCTTAGTAGAAAAAGTAGCAAAAGATGAATATAGTGGTTAATGGTGACTAATGGCACTCATAGGCAGCATTTTAAATTCATCAATCAAGTACATCAGGGTTAAAAAAGAGAAAGCCGAGAGGTCCTTTCAACAGCATCGGCATCCAAGACTGAGCATTGGGCTTTGGGCAACCCTCCGTACCCCCTTTTCCCGAACCTCACAGCCCCAAGATAGCGTTGCGTTAATAGGCATCCAGCTGGGACTTTTCCCTCTTTCCCCTACGTTTATCCTTGAGAGGGATATCGGGGTACCCCGTTGCCCATACAATCTGGTACAGCATCAATAGCATTCAGTGTGGTAAAAAAGCACAGCATTCACATGATGATAATGATGACATAATATCTTGATGATGGCATTCCAATATTGTTCCTATACAGCAGTCTGTTACAGACCGTTATTCACGTGTCCCATGTCCAGGGAATAGAGGGAGAGTCCAGAAGCGGAGGAGCACAGAGATGCACTGTTCAGGAGTTCTGTGCACTTTGTTTTCACCGCTGCTCCCAGCAAATGTCAATTGAGCAGTATCACAGAGCTTCTTCTCCCAAGACCTCCAGCCACTCCAAACACTCACCGAGTTTGCAGCCTTATATCTCCCTTTACAACACCCTCACACTGCGCTGTCGTCCACCATCCTTCCTTCCTTCTAATAGGCTCCAGGCTCAGGCTTAGCTCAGCGCGTGTCAGCCCCCAATCCTCCTGCGAACAGGCAGCGAGGGGCAGCAGGGAATGGAGCAGAGCGGGGATCCGCGGAGATTAGCGGGGGTCAGCAGGGATCAGGCGTCAGCGGAGATCCAGCCACAAGACTCCCGCAGGGCGTTCAGCATCGGCTGGTAGCTCCCACCAGAGGAGACCAGTGCAGCTCCGAGACCCGCAGCAGAAACAGTTGTGCGGAGCAAGAGCGAATAGCAGGGCAGCGGTGTAGCCAGCAATGCCGTCAGGGAAGCCGAGGCACCCGGCGTTCAATCAAGCAGCATGAAGCAGAGCACGGAGCAGAGCGGAGAGGAGACACGCACAGCTGCACACACTCACTCCTCCATCCGGTCACGCCCCCCGTGTTCTGACAAAATGACATTTCTAAAGGAATAAAAGTCATTTAAAACTGCTTGCGGCTTGTAATGTAATGTTGGGTACCAACAATATAGATGAAAATTATTGAGAAAAACAACATGGGTACCCCCTCCCCCCAGCCCATTACAAGGCCCTTTGGGTCTTGTATGGATATTAAGGGGAACCCTGCACCAAAATTAAAATAAGAAAAGGCGTGGGGCTCCCAGGCCCTATATTCTCTGAACAGCAGTATACAGGCAGTCCCGGGTTTCAAACAAGATAGGGACTGTAGCTTTGTTCTTAAAGCGGATGGTTCACTAGAAAAAAATATTAAAAGCCAGCAGCAACAAATACTGCAGCTGCTGACTTTTAATATTAGGACACTTACCTGTCCTGGAGTCCAGCGGCGTCCGCAGCAGAGGATGAGCGATCGCTCGTCACCCTGCTGCTCCCCCCTCCATCCACGGTGAGGGAACCAGGAAGTGAAGCGCTGCGGCTTCACTGCCCGGTTCCCTACGGTGCATGCGCGAGTCGCGCTGCGCCCGGCGATTGGCTCCCGCTGTGTGCTGGGAGCTGAGAGTTCCCAGCACACAACGGGGGGGCGACGGGATGTCGCCAAAAAACCCGTCTTTTGCCCGAGACTGCGGGCCGGAAGTGGTTGCAGATACCTGTCTTTAGACAGGTATCTGCACCCCCCTCCCCCCTGAAAGGTGTCAATTGTGACACCGGAGGGGGGAGGGTTCCGATCAGCGGATCTTCACTTTAGGGTGGAGATCCGCTTTAAGTTGAATCTGTTTGTAATTTGGAACAGGTACATTTTGTAAGTGTAGCTCCAGCCAAAACATCTATTTTTAAGCTTTTTGGATAACATAGGGAAGGATTAATACCCCTATAACAATTTTTATTGCTGTCTGTGCCCCCGTTCAGAAGATTTCACCTCACTTTCTGTCCCAATGACAATTGAATTTTGAAAATTTGGGTTTTTTAGGTAAACAAGGATTGGTGAGAAGGCATCAGTGGAGACACTTTTTTCCCATATTAATTCTTACAGGAGAGAATTTACCTTTCTAGGGGTAGATTTCCTCTAACTTCCTGTTGTTTCCCTTCGTTTGGAGTAATTTGTAAGTCGGATGGTTGAAAGTAGGGGACCGCCTGTATATACTATATGGCCCGCCCTATATACTCTGCACTGTAAGCCCTCACAGTTACTCTTGGTATGCACTGGAACGGGGCCCTGCGGTCAAATATTATATCAAGAATTGTAATTACATGCCCCTGTTGAACATGGGCAGAAAAATTAGGCCTTTAGTGGTGGTGGTGGTGCCACAACACTGTAAGCCCTCACAGTTACTCTTGGTGGGCACAGGAATGGGCCCTGCTGAGAAATATTAGATCAAAAATTGTAATTACACGCCCCTGTTAAACAGGGGCAGAAAAATTAGGTCTTAGGCAGTGGTGGTGGCACAGCACACAACACTGTAAAGCCTCACAGTTACTCTTGGTGATCAAAAACTGTAATTACACGCCCCTGGTAAACAGGAGCTGAAAAGTTGGGCATTAGGCGGTGGTGGTGGTGGTGACACAACATTGTAAAGCCTCTCAGATACTCTTGTTAAGTGCAGGAATGGGCCCTGCTGTGAAATATTACAACAACAATTGTAATTACACACCCCTGTTAAACAGGGGCAGAAAAATTGGGCCTTAGGCCTCGTACACACAATAGGTTAAACAGAGGACAACGATCTGATGGACCGCTTTCATTGGTCAAAAACCAATGGATCCCTAACCGATAGGTCAAAACCGATCGTTAGTAGGCACGACAATCGGTTAAAAATCCACACATGCATCCAGAATCAAGTCGACGCATGCTTGGAAGCATTGAACTTAATTTTTTTCAGCACACCGTTGTGTTTTACGTCAGCGCATTCTGACCCGATCGTTTTTTTAACCGATGGTGTGTAGGCGCGATGGACCATCAGTCAGATTCATCGGTTAACCGATGGAAACGGTCCATCAGACCGTTCTCATCGGATGGACTGATCGTGTGTACGCGGCTTTAGGCAGTGGTGGTGGTGGTGTCACAACTCTGCAACCCCTCACAGATACTCTAGTTGAGTGCAGGAACGAGCCCCGCTGTGAAATATTACAGCAAAAATTGTACTTACATGCCCCTGTTAAGCAGGGGCAGAAAAATTGGGCCTTAGGCAGTGGTGGTGGTGGTGGTGGTGTCCTGAACCAAAAATATTCTTAGAAGCTAGCATCATCAAGATTGAGGAGGAATAGGATAGTCACTCATCATAATAGGATAGTCACTCAGCATAGGCAGTCTTCAAGGGATCCCACATCCATAGAAAAATTAATCGGTTACATCAGCATCCGGTGCTTGGTAGCTGATGATCCAAGACTGATTCATTTTTATGAAGGTGATCCGATCAACAGATCCGAGTCTGTGGACAGGCGCACTCTGTGATTGGTTACAAAGCCTCCAGCAGCACTGAATGTGCATTCTAAAAGAACGTTGGATGCAGGACAGACCAGTAGCTCAATTGCATATTGTGCAAGCTCTGGCCAGTGGTCCATCCTCAACACCCAGTAACCCAGTGGATTTTCTGTTGGAAAGGTCTCCAAGTCTGATCTTGCCCCTAGGTATTCCTGCACCATGTAATTCAGACGCTGGCGATGGTTGATGGAACCGATTAGACCTTGGGGCTGCGGACTGAAGAATTGTCTGAAGGCATTGGTCAGATGGCCACCTTCTCGACGTTGTACAGGACCAGGAAATTGTAACCTCCCAGGCTCTGTAAAGCATTGCACAAACCTTTCTGCAAGGCCTCCCGAAGATGTTACATCCTCTGCTCCCTCTGCAAAAGAAACCTTACCCTTGTAACATGGATCAAGAAGGGTTGCCAGTCAGTAATGATTCCTCTCCTTGATACCACAAATCCTAGGGTCCTTTCTAAGGCTTTGCAGGATCAGGGAGGCCATGCAGTGTAGGTTTGCTGAGGCATTCGATCTGGAGTCCTTTGGGTCACTGAGGATCACCTCCTCCCAGCCACGTACAACTGCATGGGTTTCTGGGGACTGAAAACAATCCCTTGAAGACTGCTGCTGATGCTAAGTGCTAGGCTCCACCTCCATACTGATACAATCCTCCTCCTCCTCCTCTTCCTGTGTGATCGACGAACCTGCCGGAATACTATCTGGATAAAGGGGGTCTTGAGAGATAAGGAAATCCTCCTCTTCCTCCTCCTTATATATATATATATATATATATATATATATATATATATATATATATATATATATATATATATATATATATATATATATATATATATAAAAGCCTGGATGTGTATATATATATATATATATATATATATACTAAATACACTGCAGCTAAGTGAATAAACTGCCTGCTCAATCTAACTGACACTCTCTCAGTCCACGCCAGCAACACACTACACAAGGCCGACGTGCTGGCGGCCTTATATAGTGTGGGGCATGGACTTAGTTCTCTGAGCCATAATTGGCCAAAGGCACCCTTTGGCCAATTATGTCTCTCTTTACTGACGGCACTGGGATTGGCCAAAGCATGAGGGTCATAGTGCATGCTTTGGCCAATGATCATCCAGCAATGCACTGCAATGTTGAATTTCGACCCGAACATAAAGCTCATCCCTAATGCTGGTTAATACAGGTGATAGTAGACTGTAGTAGATAGTAGATTAATTTTGCCTCCATCACTTCAATGCATGTTCCCAGACCCTGAATATCAGCTTTTTTATCAACAGTGTTTTGAGTTTCTGTTTTAGCCAAGTCCTTCTCAAGGAGATCAGAGAATTTAAGAAATAGTGCCTGATTGGCCAGCTCGTCAGATGCCAGCAGGCTAGTTGGCATGTCCAATAAGTCAGGGCTTGAAGAGGGTATTGCTGGCTGAAAATCTAAAAGTTCCTACAGTGTGTGCTCTATCAACAATTCTGTAGAGGCTGGAGATTCCCTAGGAGACAACCTTGTGGCTGTTGTGCAGGTGCATCAGTCATCTTGGTCTCAGGCACTGAAGACCAGGTGGCTGGCAGTGGTTAAGTCCAGGCGTGATGCTCTGATTCACAGGCCACATAGGAGGCAGAAGGGGCTGCTGAGTGCACCACTGTAGGAAAGAGTGGTGGAGGAGCTCTGTGGGTGGTGTTGTGGTCTGGTGTTGCAGCTTTGGAGCTATCCAGTCAAAGGGCCATCTTGCTGGAGCTATCCTGACATTAAAGGGCCTCCAGACTGTCATAGGTTGTCAGGAAGTGAAATGAGAAAATAACGCCTTTTGAAAAACTGAAGGTGGTCATTGAATTTTGGGCTCCTGTATGTGGCTAGGCTGCCAAAAAGTCTCTCACATGTGGTATCCCTATAGGCAGGAGAAGTAGCAGAATGTGTTTTGTGGTTTAATTCCACACATACCCATGGCATGTGGGAGAAATATCTCATTAAACCCTTCCCGACCAACCGCCACAGTTATACAGCGGCAGGTTGGCTCCCCTGGACAAACCACCATAGCTTCACGTTGGTTTGTCGTTTGACCACAAACTGTCTTCTTTTGTTTATAGTGCAAAAAATAAAAACCGCAGAGATGATCAAATACCACCAAACAAAAGCTATATTTGTGGGGGGAAAAAACATAAAGATTTAATTTGGGAAAAAGTGTTGCATGACCGTGCAATTGCCATTTAAAGTGCAACAGCGCTGAAAATTAAAAATTGGTCTGGGCAGGAAGGGGGTGAAAATGCCTTGTATGGAAGGGGTTAAGCAGGTCATACATGGGTCAAATTACAAAATAATTTTCTGTAGAAAATCTTATCTAAGAATTTTTGTTTGCATTTTGCACCATTAGTGGGCTACAGCAACAACTTATTTTCGTGCGGCCATCGAATTTGAGTAATTTGAGTAAATTGAGGATTTTTTTTGAAAAAAAAAAATGATTTTCTAATCAATGATGGGAGTATTGTGCGAGAAATGTAATAAAAAAAGAAATGTGCATGTGCAAGAAATGAAAATTCCCGGAAAAAAAAGAAGATTCCCAGCCACAAAAAATATTTTCTGTAGCAACAGGAGGTGAATTTAAAGACTTGGCTAGTCAAATTTGGAAATCAACGTTGGCACCATCAGATCACAAAATGCACAAAATTTCAGATTTTCTAAATAATATTTCGGAATTCGACCAAAAGCCTTATTTTTAAGTGCCTTTAATTACACTTTAAAGAATCCAGAAAAAAAAAATCACAGATCACACAGATAATGTAAAGTACTTAAAATATATTTTATTACGTAAGTAGAATAATACTCATAAACAATGTTGATAAAGAAACATGCATCCGCACATGATCTCCTCTTTAGCAGCTCACACATTTCACAGTGTCCCAGCTTTACCCGCAGTCTGACTCATTTAACTAGCATAACCTATTCTTAAGGTCAGCATAGCATAGGGTGGACTAATATACTACAGAGGTGCCAGACTTAGGGACAAACACTCCCCTTTTGGCTTGGGGGCAAACACTCTCTTAAGCAGGTCATATATGGGTCAAATTTCAAAAGAATGTTTATTAGAAAATCTTATCTAAGAATTTTCCTTTGCATTTTGCACCATTTGTAGGCTACAGCAACAGCTGATTTTCATGCCGCCATCGAATTTGAGTTATCGAGCATGTTGGAATTTTTTCGAAAAACAAATGATTTCCTAATCAATGATGAGAGTATTGTTGCTAGAAATGTAATTGAAAAAGAAATGCGCATGTACGAGAAATTTCCGGAATACAACCAAAAGCCTTACTTTATCCAAAGTGCCTTTAGCTACACTTTAAAGAATCCAGAAAAAAAAAAAAAATTAGAGATCACACAGACAAAGTAAAGTACCGTATTTGCCAGTGTATAAAGCGACTGGGCGTATAAGACAACCCCCTAATGAAAAAAATTTTGTAAGATTTTTTGCCTGTACTCACTGTATAAGACGGCCCCCCTTCCGAGGCTTCTGACTCTTCATATTTCTTCCTTCTGGAGCCATATTCTTCTTCCTTCTTGCTGGAGCTGGAGCCATATTCTTCTTCCTGGAGCTGGAGCCAATCACGGCGAGCAATGTATTCTATTAATGAATACAAAGCCTGCTTGGATTGGCAGAGGATGTAACATCATCAGCCCGCGCCTCTCTGACTCTCAAAGCCAATCCGAGCAGGCTACTGTATATAGCCTGCTCGGATTGGCAGAGGTTGTTACTCCAAACCGAGCAGGCTCTGTATTCATTTGAATACATTGCTCACTGGGATTAGCTAAGCGGTATATACTGTATTTAGCCAAAGCTACATACAGTATTACTGCACATCCAGCAAGCATCCGAGCAGCTGACCTGGCGTATAAGACGACCCCAGCTTTTTAACTGTAAAAGGGAGTTTTATACACCAGAATATACAGTACTTAAAATATATTTTATTACGTAAGTAGAATAATACTCATAAACAATGTTGATAAAGAAACATGCATCCGCACATGATCTCCTCTTTAGCAGCTCACACATTTCACAGTGTCCCAGCTTTACCCGCAGTCTGACTCATTTCACTAGCATACCCTATTCTTAAGCTCTGTAATGTAGGTATTGGTAATATCTGCTGGTACCACTAATAGAGGCTGGACTGGTCATTGGAACTACAGGGAGTTTCCCGGTGGGCTGATGGCTCAGTGGGCCGGCTTCAGTGACAGCGGACCACCGCCCACTCCGCTCCTCTGTCTCTCCCTTCCCGCAGCACTCACCTCCTCTCCCTCCCCGCAGCGCTCACCTGGGGGGGACAAAGAAGCAGGGGGAGGACCAGAGGAGCATGGGGGAGGGGACAGACAGCTGACTCAACAGCTATGGCCTGGGAGTTGGAGTTTCTCACTTCTGCCTAATCTTGTCCCATAAGGGGGAGCACCAAACTGATTCTTTTCCCCGGGTGAAATAATGTCTAGCTTCCCCACTGGTACTGCCTATAATCTAATAAAGTAGAATGGCTAGTGGCTAGTGAAGGGGGAGAAGGGGCTTGGGTGGCCGGGGGGAGGGAGGGGTGGGAGTTGTCCGGCCGCCATGGGAGAGACCTGTCAAAGTGGGCCAGTCTGGATGAAGTCCAGGGCCAGATTTTTGTCCCATTCCAGCCCTGAATAGAGGTCAGCATAGCATAGGGTGGGCTAATATACTACAGAGGTGCCAGACTTAGGGACAAAGACTCCCCTTTTGGCTTGGGGGCAAGCACTCCCCTTTCGGCTTTGGGGCAAGCACTCCCCTTTTGGCTTGGGGGCAAGCACTCCCCTTTCGGCTTTGGGGCAAACGCTCCCCTTTCAGCTTGGGGGCAAACACTCCCCTTTTGGCTTGGGGGCAAACACTCCCCTTTCAGCTTGGGGGCAAACACTCCCCCTTCTGCAGTGCAGCATTCTGCAATTGATCTGCATACTTTGCCTTGTGACTGAATGTGCATGTATTTACTGTTAGCCTGTCAGCATGCCATTGCTCCAGTCCCCTTTGTGAATCCCACTAAGACATTAGAGTTGTTACCCTCTTCTTGTTTGATGAGGTTGTGGATGACTCTGATGGCAGGCATTCTGTAGCAGCAGGGTATACAGTACATTTGACAGAATTCAGGCATATAAAGTGTTATAATGCTATAACAAGAAGTACATTGAGTTATGTTAGAAGTTTTAGTGTGAAAATAAGAAAATAATAGGAAATAATATTTTTTAGAAATAATAATGCTAAAATAACAGCTTCACTTTTCATCTTAGATTAATGAGTACACACTAAATCCTTTTACACTGTTTATTTTTAATGTTTTCCTAATAAAGAGGAGATGCTAATTTTCAAATGATTCCTACTTGAAGGAAAGCTATCTTGATACACAAAAGCATTTTTGTAGATCGACAAGAGAAAAGCTATATATAGTATTTTAAAAAGTGCTACAGATGAATACTTGTAAATTTGATTAAACTGGCACTACAAATATAAATTGTTTATCATGAAAATTAAATTTTTATTTCTACTAATGTTATGTTGCAAACGATAATTTGAATGAAGTATTGCTTGTATTAGATTTAAAATAAATTAAAGTAAAACTGCTATATATAACATCCCAGTAATCAAAGTGATAAGCCTGTTTCAGTCGTCCTTTGATAGATGCTGTCTCTTCTGCTATTTGTCATCATCGTCAGATAAATCGGTCTTGACCAGGGATGTTCCCTCAGAATTGATTAAACATAATAAAATGTTAATAGAATTATTTCATAATATGTATGAATAAGATGAGATTTAAAAGACTACCCTCTCATGGGAAACAACATTTTATAGTCTCTGTCGACATAATTCCAATTCTGCATAACATTTTTTAATTAAATAGCTAGTATTAGTAGAGATATAAAAATGTAGGGAAATAAATAAAAGGGTTGAATGCAGAATCATGGTCTTGCAACATTATTGTCGAAAATCGCACATAAGGGATTTTTCCTTCTCATAACATACATATTTGTAAAAACTTTAAGATAAAATAAGATCTTAACAGGGAATGCATAGACTAATATGCTATACAGCAATTGTCATAGATAAACAAAAAGATGGAACACCCTCCAGCAGAACAACTGAATAGCTGTATCCATTCAAATTAGAGACGTGGTGGGGGCGTGGCTACCGCCGAGCAGTATGGATGACTAATTAGATAGCTCCCGCACAGAACGGAGAACCGATCGGTTACACCGCACAGCAACAGCCAGAGAATGGATACTACAGATCCCCACACGTCGGGTAACCAGCCCGCCACGTCCAGGAAGAGAAAGGAGTACAGGCAACCGAAGAAACATACGGATTTCTTCACATTGCCGTCCGGCGGGAAGACCAAAAATGGCGCCCGCGGCTCCTCATCACACAGCACCGCTGCATACACGGATCTCCCTGATGCAGAGGGAGGTTAGGGATCCTTGATAGATGACCCTGTAAACTCTCCCTCGACTCCACAGCCATCCTCAGCTAGTAACAGCCCTGCTAAGTCACGGATGCGCCTAGATCTGAGCCCGCACCCTCCTGAGGTAAGCCCTGCTCTGGATGCTGTTCTCACGCAGCAGGCTCAGCCATCCCCTATAGCAGCATTTCCTACGTCTAACACACCAGTTCTGGACACCATGATGAAAGAGATGCTAATGTCCCTACATAACTTACTGCAGAATGATATTTCACTCATGTTCACAAAATTTAAAGGTGAAATGTCCATTATGGATCAGAAGGTGCTATCCACTACCCCCCATTGCTGCTTACATTTCATACCATGACTTATGCACTACTGATTCTACCCATAGGTAAGAGTGCTTAGACTTTAGTTCTCTAGTTCTCTCTTCCCTTGTGCTAATCAATTACCATTGATTACCAATAAATTTTCTATCTATTTTAGGTAGTACCACGTATAGTCGCTCCTGATGAGTGGATTGAGTCCACAAAATGCGTAGAGCCCCCCCTGTTATGTTGACATCATGTCACAGTAGTCATGTACTTACCATGGGTTTTATTCTGTCTGAATCATCCAACAAACATACCAATCATCATGTTGTCACTATTTTACATCTGAGTCAATCGCTGGGCCATGTCTTATCATGTATAACAATGCTTTATTATATTATTAATTGTATTATGTGATTACCAATCATGTGATATTCCAAGTATTTGACTACCAATCATGTGCTTTTCTATTTGTACTATACATGAATTGTCTATGGTTACCATGATTGCACTATGTTTTATTATATGTTAATAAACTTTTATTGTGATTTGATTCTACGTACCCCAATGTGTTGTTTCATACAAAGTCCCACCATTCATGGGTGTTTTATCCCCCATTTTATTCTTTCACCAAACATAGGGATGGAGATCCATGTATCTTTGAGTCATGGTCTCATGTAAAGTCCCACCTTTTATATATATGTATATGTTATACATTTATATAATCACTGACTGGATCAGAAGGTGGTTCACATTGAAAATCAAGTGTCTGCAATGACGGACACAGTTAATGACCTAGTAGACGCCCATGACCATACCCGCGATGAACAGCATTGGATCAGAGCCAAAATGGCGGACTTAGAGGACAGGTCCAGGCGTAATAATGTGAAAATAAGGGGCGTCCCAGAATCTATTCTTCCACCTGACCTCAACACCTATGCCAGAAAGTTAATGTCCACACTCCTGCCTGATCTGCCCTTGCTGGAGACCATCATAGATCGCATACACCGCCTCGCCAAACCGCCACATCTCCCCACGAGCACTCCTAGAGATGTCTTAATGCGTGTTCACTTTTACCACGCTAAAGATATGCTCCTGGCCAAAGCGCAACAGCTTGGGAACCTTCCTGCGCCTTACACAAAGCTGCAACTGTATACTGACATATCCCAATACACTCGCCAGCCGAGGCGCCAGTTGAGCACCATAACTAAACCTCTCATTAATCATAAAATCCCCTACCAGTGGGGCTTCCCAACCAAGCTTCTTGTGACCAGAAGTGGGGTGAAACATTCTATTACCACTGTCGAGGAGGGTATCCATCTGCTCCGCAAATGGGGAATCATTCCTGTGGAAGAGCCGCAAGTGCAGCACAACCATCAAAAGAAGGACCGTGCCCCTAAACACGGCCTCCATCCCGACTCAGCTGACTCAGTACTAGGCTAGTGGTGTTCACACACGGATTTCAGCTATACGTTTTAAAGCACTCCATTTCTGTGCCTGCTCGCAGCAGATAGCTCATGAACTTCTACCCTCACAACAGTCAGTAGTTACATATTGCACTGCTGATCTTTATTATCCCTCCTCCTCTCCTATTTTTCTTTGACCTAACTACATTCATTCTCTACCTTTTTTAATTTATCCTTTCATCTAAGAGCACAGGAAATATCCAATCAAGTTTTTTTATCATCATCAACTCCTCAACGAACCTGACGAACAACTGACGGAACCCTACCAATCTTTCGGATTGAGGATATCCACTCATCCAACTGTAAGTAAACTATTTATTAAACAACGACTGCACTCACCTACTGAAGAATCCCAAATTCCTATCACTAAACGTTAAAGGACTGATTTATCCAGCCAAATGGAAGTCCATGTGGCGCACCGCTCTGGAGTCACATAGTGAGGTTCTATGTATTCAGGAAACTCACTTTATGGCAAATGCAGAACCAGCCTGCATCAACAAACACTTCACCCAAATTTTTAAAGCCTCTGGACCTCCTGATAGCCATAAAAAACTCTGTTTCTTTTACCCTTCACAATAGCCTAGTAGATGTGGAAGGGAGATACCTTGCACTTGACTGTACCATAAACAACGTCAGATATACTGTAGTGAGCATCTACGTGCCCAATTCGAACCAAATCAGATTCCTGAACAAATTGATATAAAAAATGAATGCTTTCAGCCATGGCCACCTTATTCTCTGTGGGGATTTCAACATTGTGCCAGACAACACTATTGACTCCTCTTCCTGTAAAAAAAAAGACCCATGTCTCCTATGGGGTCGTTCATAAGATCTAATGATGTCTACGATGTTTGGAGGTGTCACCACACCACTGAAAGAGATTACTCTTTCTTTTCCAATTGCCACAATTCGTACACGTGGATTGACTACTTTTTGGTAGACAAATAGCTATTACCCAAAGTTTCAGATTCCACCATATCTACGATAACGTGGTCCGACCATGCCCTGGTCACCATAACGACAGAAGACACTCCTACCAGGTCACGTCCAATGATCTGGAGAGCTAATCCTCAGATCTTGTACTCACCAGAATATTCTGCCTGCATCAAAGAGAAACTCGAAGGCTTCTTTGAACTAAATGAGGGGACTGTACCTAACATTACCACCCTGTGGAGTGCCCACAAGGCATTCATAAGGGGGATCATTATACAATTGAGTGCTAGAGATAGGAGGAAGAGATCACAGCGTCTAGACACACTCACTTCTCGTATTAAAGTCATAGAATCGCAAAACCAAACATCTCCGAGTCCTATTCTTAAAACAGAACTGAATCAACTTAGACAAGAATTAAGAGCACACCTTATAGACAAATTTGAAAAAGCCCAAACCAGCTTTAAAGCCCTACACGGCGGAGCTTGCTGAGGACCGCAATGGCCGCATTATCACGGAGCTCCGTGCATAGCAGGGACCGAGCGGCACACACCAGCCCAGACAGCAGCGATCGAGGACCACAGACTAGCCATCTATCCCCCGCGGACATCACCCGACATGACGGGCAAAAGAACAGGCGCCCAGCGGCCGCAAAAACTCACAGAGTTCTTCTCCTGGGAGCAGAGGCAAGATGGCGCAGAGTCTCCCGGGCCATCTGCAGCCAGTACTCCTAATTTGCCCCATCATAAGGACAAACCACCTAAGAGGTCATCACCCTCAACTGGGAAGCCCTCACCTGCACCCTCCTCAGCCTCTGGAAGTCCAGAGAAGTCAAGACCAAAGCTGGATGGCATGGATCCTGCCCAGGAGGTGAGTGCAGGCCTGGACTCAGGGGATGACACTAGAGAGCTCCCTGATTCCATCGATCGTTTCCCTACTAGTAACCAGCCTGTTATGGATACTATACTCAAAGACATGTTGGTTTCTCTTAGAAGTTCACTACATAGTGACATGATGGCCTGTGTCCGCAAGTTTAGCAGTGATTTGCAGTCAGTGACAGCTAGAGTGGAACACGTGGAGGTCAAAATGGGGGAGTATGCGGCTACTATCAACAGCCCTGTAGATGCTCACGATGCTAGGGATGAGGAAATGGAAATGGTTAAAGCCAAAATCGCGGACATTGAGGACCGTTCCAGGAGGAATAACCTCAAGATAAGGGGGATCCCTGAATCTGTCTCGCAAACCGAGCTGCGTGCATGTGTTATTCAGCTGTTTAAATCCATACTGCCCGATCTCTCTGACATAGACACTACAATTGACCGGATCCATAGACTACCGAAACCTTCCTATTTACCAGATCGAGTCCCACGGGATGTGATATTGCGTCTTCACTTTTTTCAAGTGAAGGAACGCCTTATGGTCGCCTTCCCGCCCAACACAAGGATCTGCAATTCTTTGCAGACCTTTCGCAGTTCACACTACAAAAGAGGAGAAGCCTGAATACCATCTCAAAAACCCTGCGCAACAACAAGATAATTTATAGGTGGGGGTTCCCGACCAAATTGATCATAACTAATGAAGGGAGAGATCACACAGTTGATTCCCTTACTAAAGGGCTCGAGTTGCTTAAGGCATGGAACATAATCCCTGAGGACTCCTCCCACAGCTCCAACAACCGCAACCTGAATCGCGCCACTGACGACTGGCATCTGGTCAACTCTAAAAATGCCCGTTCCCACCGTTGAATACTGGGCTGTTATACACCACTTTGTTATTTTACCATGGGTCCCTGTTACGGAGGTAACTCGCTGAGCTAGACTGATACCCCTCATTTGGACCGGTGTTGGTTCACACTGTATCCGGGTCATCATGACCCATACGTTCTCCTATTTGTGTTCTCTTTTATCTGTCTTCATGTTCTTTGTTTTTGCTTTTGTTTTTGTTTTTTTCTCTTCAAAATTTTGTTCCCAGTGTGCAGTTGGCTACTCATCCACCGTCTTTATCCTACTGAATATTGTGGATCCCACTCTAAGGTTTACTTCGGCGGAATGCTCCTCTCGATGTTATGACCCAGACCTTATCATCAGAAATGTAAGTGATGTACACAGACACCAAATCCCATCAGAGTGTTCATGTCTTCGGGAATGACTATTAAATTTATGACTATCAATGCGAGGGGACTCAACCATCCGGTTAAGAGGAGATCACTGTGGAATGAGGCCCTCCACCATGGGTCTGACATTCTCTGTGCCCAAGAAACTCACTTTCATAGCTTGAAGGCGCCCAAGTGCACCCACCCTAAATTTCCACACATTTTTACAGCGAACGCTCAGGCCAAGAAAAGGGGGGTGCTTACGGCAGTGAGGGACACAGTAGCCTTCAAGTTACACAATGAACTTGTGGACTCTCAAGGTCGTTACCACGTGCTCATCTGTGACATTAATTCTACTACTTATACCATAGTGAACGTATACGCACCTAATGTGCGCCAAGCCCGCTTTCTACAACATCTCCTCAAGAAAGTCAGGGAAATTCAGAAGGGCTTTCTACTGCTCTGCGGAGATTTCAATCTCCCTCCAGACCCTCAATTGGACTCAACGTCTAGTTCCCGCAGGCGTCACCACTCGCTACAACCTACTTTGCACACTCATGACCTTTATGATGCCTGGCGATGCCTTAATGGTACAGAAAGGGATTACACTTTTTTCTCTGCCAGCCATGAAGTTTATACTCGACTGGACCTTTTCTTAACGGATAAGTGGATGACGACTAGGATCAAGGCTTCTAAGATAAATGATATTACTTGCATCTGTGACGCTTTTGGTTGACGATTCGTCAAGCGTGAACACTTGTTTCGTTTGGCGGTCCAACCCGAGGCTGTTCCAGGATGGTCCCTCCAAAGACTACTTGCTAAAGACTTTGAATGATTTCTTCTCTTGCAATGTTAACTCTGTGTCGGACCCCATGGTCCTGTGGAATACTCATAAGGTTTATATGAGGGGGATCCTTATACAACTGGGTGCTAGGGCTAAGAGGCAGAGGAGACAGTCCATTCAGGATCTTGTATCTAAAATTCAGAGGCTAGAAGCCCAAAACAAACAACTAGTTTCCCCTTTAATCTCAGAACAACTGTCCCATCTCAGATGCGAGCTTCGTCTCATTTTGCTGAATGATTTTAAGAAAGCTTCTAAACGTCTCAAGATGACTTATTATGTGAGCGGTGATAAAGCTGGGAGGTTATTAGCAAACCGCCTAAGGGGGCAGAGGCATAAGGTGAAACTTCTCTTCATTTGTCACCCTATCACGCATGAAAAAATATGTCACCCACAGGCTTTAGCGGATGCCTTTAGCACCTACTATAGCTCCCTTTACAATCTGAAGGATGATCCACTTACGGTTCAACCTACAGAAGCCATGATCTCGAAGTTCCTTGATAAATTGGACCTTCCCAAAGTATCGGAAGACCAGTTGGAACTCCTAAATTCTCCGTTTTCAGTGGATGAAATATCTAAGGCTATTGACCACCTCCCCAATAATAAATCACCGGGCCCGGATGGCTTTTCCGGGGAATACTATAAAACTTTTAAATCTGTTTTAGCCCCTTATCTGGTTAACGTGTTTGATGGAGCTGTCTCCTCCTCCTCTTTCCCCTCGGAGATGTTGAGGGCTACGATTGTTGCACTGCCGAAGCCGGGGAAAGACCCTGTTGTACCACAGAATTTTAGACCCATATCGCTGTTGAACAACGACTTAAAGCTGTATGCTAAACTCCTCGCGAACAGGCTGGTGGATTTGCTTCCCTCTCTTGTGCACCCTGATCAGTCCGGATTTACTAAAGACAGGCAAACATCGGATGCAACGAGACGCCTAATTAATATTATTCATTTGGCCAACACTACGAAAACGCCTTCTCTGCTCCTTGCCTTGGACGCAGAGAAGGCGTTTGATAGAGTTCACTGGAAGTTTTTGGCGAGAGTACTTACTAAATTTGGATTCGAGGGCAGAATACATTCCGCCATTATGGCACTTTACACAAACCCTTCAGCCCAAGTGTTCGTCTCGGGTATGCTCTCTACTCCATTTAAAATCTCTAACGGGACCCGTCAGGGGTGTCATCTTTCCCCACTCATATTTAACTTAATAATGGAAACCTTAGCTTCACACATCCGCTCTGACCCGGGGATCAGCGGTTTCAAAACCGGAAGCTCGGATCATACCATCAGCCTGTTCGCGGACGATGTAGTTTTAATGCTCACTAGTGTGGAATCCTCCCTGGCTTCGGTCCAGAGGGAATTACAGTTGTTCTCGTCCGTCTCCTACTACAAGGTCAATGACACCAAATCATTTATTTTAAGTATGGGAGTTTCGGAGTACACCAAAAAAATCTTGAGCGAAAAGTTCCCATACGTATGGAGAGAGGATGGTATCTCATATCTGGGCATCACACTCACCTCTAATACCTCTGACTTGTTCAAAGCGAACTATACCCCTCTGACCCAGTCACTTCCCTCCAAACTGAACAGACTAGCAAAGTTTGAACTGTCCTGGTCAGGCCGCCTGGCCGCATTTAAAATGCAGATCCTCCCACAATTGATTTATCTATTTAGAACCCTTCCTATCCCCGCTCCCAAATCCTTTTTCTCCACCATACAATCTATTATTAACAACTTCCTTTGGGGGGGCAAGAGAGCGCGTTGCGCCTTTAGCAGAATTATCAAACATAGGTCTGTGGGAGGGATTGGTCACACGATCATCAGAGACTACTACACTGCCGCAATACTGGCTCAATTGAAGGGCTGGTTCCAACACCCTACCCCTACACTGTGGGCTCTTCTTGAGCAACAGCAAGTACCTGGTAAAAACCTTTACAATTATCTCATTTCCAACGGATCCTCGATAAGACCGTCGACAGGCGTGGGGCCTTCTATCCTTGCGTCTACTACTTCCTGGCGTGAGTTGGTCACCCAAGATTTTTCTGTTAATAAACTCAGCACTCTGAAGTTCCCCTTGTCTGCCTTGTCCCTGTACATACCGGGTATCTCACTTATGAAATGGAACTCCGTTAGGGACCTAAACCTAGAAGATCTATATGTAGGCCCGGCCCTCAAATCCTTTAGGGCTCTCCAGTTGGAGTTTTCCTTACCTGAGAGCGAACTCTATAGGTATATTCAAATCTCACATTTCCTAAAACAGGTGGGTGGACTGCAGATTTCCCTCCCCTGGCAAATAGCCCAGTATTACTTATCGAAGTCTACTAATATTAAGGGTATTTCCCTATTCTACTCTACTCTTCAGAATAAACAGAGGTTTACAAAGGCACCCTCTATGTGCGCCTGGGAGAAGGATTTCAAAACAGCATACTCTGAGGAACAATGGGTTACAGCACTGAAAGTGTCTTATACCTCCACTAGTTGCGCTAATTTATGGGAGCTGTTCCAAAAAATTTTGCTCCGATGGTACCTTACCCCATATAGGGTCTCTACATTTGCTAAAAGTGGGTCTCCCCTTTGTTGGAGACAATGTGGGGAGGTGGGCACTCTTTATCATATACTATGGGAATGCCCTAAGCTATCTCATTACTGGAAGGGGGTTTACGACTTAATATCGCAGGTTACACATGCTCAATTGACCCTATCACCGGGAATGGCGTTGCCCTCCCTGGAAATGGATCTTGTCCCTTACAGTTCAAGGAATTTATTGTCCCACATCCTCATAGCTGCTAGGCTTGCTATAGTTAGGCATTGGAGGGATGTTGTTTGCCCGGGACTCTCTGAGGTCACACAAATTATTCAAACTCATGGTACGTATGAACAACTTTTCGCTCACGGTAGGGGGAGATACCCTTTAATTGTAAAAATTTGGGAACCATGGAATATATGGTACTCCAGTTCTCCTAGATAGGATTCTACTGGTAACGTTTGACTCTTAACTTGTCCTAAGAAGTACCTGACTGCACCAAGTATATTGCCTCACATTATTTTGTTTGTTGGTTTTGTTTCTAAGATTCTTTTCTTTTTTTCTTTTAATTACCTTTTGATCATTCATGCTCTTTTGGTTATATCACTGCTTTTAATTTTGCAGTTTATTTTCATTATCCTCATTGTTTCATATGCGGCTGTGGCGGCGGCTGTCGCCACAAGTGTTGGCATACTATCTCGCATACCCATATACCCATATACTGTGTTAAAAGCTTTTTATGTGCCATATTGCTTCGGCACTGTGTGTGTACCTGTTTGTACTATGTTTCTTAAATGGGAAATTAATAAAAATTATTGAAATTAAAGCCCTACACTACTCCACAAGTAACAAAGCTGGGAATGGCCAACAGACTGAAGGGCCATTATACCAAATCCAAAATATCACATATATACCACCCTATCACACAAAAAAAATATTAGAACCGCAAGCTATAGCTGATGCCTTACTAAGATCAATCCAATAGTGATAATTATTCAAAACCCTGAATAGGAGATATACATGTTGCCACAGTGGGGTCAGGCACATAAAGTATATGAATGAGAAAAAAAAGTGTAAAATTTCATAAATAAATACAAAACTAATTAATCCAAATCATCAATTAGTACTCAATTCCAGAATACCGTCCCTGTAGAGTAGATGGTAAAATAGGGTTGAACAATGTTAATTAGCAGCAGCGTGAGAGTGTCACTGGATACAACAGCTCTGTGAAACAGGTGCCTTATGCTCAGCTTCAAAACACTACAGTACCTTCAACGACACAGCCTTGGTCATTAGTGCAAAAAACAGGCTTCAGCCCCCCTTTACAATACACCACAGCAGGTGTGGGACATGTAAGAAAAGGGAAAACACAATAGTGTAATACAGCCAGACCCGATAATACCGCTGCCAATGCTATGCGCCGATCCACTCACGCTCTCCCCGTCTTTGAATCAAGCCACTCAGTAACGAAAAGTGTAGAGGTCCTCACTCGGGAACTTGCGACAGATCTCATACGGCAAACTTCTCCTCCACGCGTTGCGTCACTTGCCACGTGACTTAATCATGGGTAATGTCCATAGAGCATTCTAGAAGTAATCACGCTAAGCTTATTAAACACAGAAATGTGGGAGGCATGGGTTATATTGACCTGACAGATTATTACTTAGCTACTGTACTATCCCAATTGAAAGAGTGGATGTCTGAGACACCTGCCACACTCTGGGGAGAAATAGAAAATAACCTGACACCGGGGAAGAACCTCAAGGACTGGCTTTTCAGCACTATCTATAAACAGCCACCTTTGACCCATTATTCCCCCACTATCCGAGCTTCCATCAAAGCATGGAAAGCCTTGCTCTACACAAAATGGTTTCATTCGCTGACCAAGGACGTCCATATACCTTTGAAGGTACTTCACTACCTATCCCCAGACTTGACCATACCTGCCTGGCCAGCTCAACAGACAACCCATCTAGAAACACTCAGATCTAAGGTAACAAGCAAACCATTCTCCCTCATCCAGAGAAAATATGATGCCCCAACCAAAGACTATTTTAGGTATTACAGAATACGACGGAGTCTGGAAGCACTCCCTCCTCTAGACAGCAAGCTACCTATTAAGTTATGGTAATTTCCTTTTCACAGACACCACCACTTGTAAAGGGACTTCTCTCTTTTACTCTTTATTGCAAGAAAATACATCATTTTATAAATCTAAACCCTTTCTCGAATTGGGAACAGGATCTACAAACCCACTTAACTGACCAACAATGGCAATTGGCCATACGAATAGTTTACAAAACTACTAATTGTACTTCTTTATGGGAACTATCACATAAAATCATGATGAGGTGGTACTTAACTCCCCATCGGCTAGCTAAATTTCAAACACTTTCAAATTAGAGACGTGAACAATCGCTAACTGCATCCCTTTGCTCACTGCAGGTGCTTTTCTCAGTGGACTGCAGGAGCTGTAGACTAATATGCTATAGTATAGCATATTAGTCTATGCCAACCCAGTTAAAATAATCTTTTTTCTTGTTGTATAGCTACACCTCTTGTTGAACATAGACCTCACAGGCATCAATTCAAGCGTAACTTTAGCCTTGATCTGCTCTACCTGAGGGCTACTACCACCAACGGAGGTGGTTCTCCCATTATACCAACTTTAGGGGTTCTCGGCAGTGCCAATTTAGTGAATACAGATGTTGTAACAGTACATATATGCTTTGCAGCTCCTGAAGAAGCAGATAAGTGAAACATGTTTAGCAACAACATTGTTAACAACATAAAAAAAAAAACGTTTTTGAGATTGCATATGTCATTTTTAACATTTTGGGAGAAACTGTATTGCCCATTTTTTAAAACTATGTTAAAATAAAAATATTACACATTTGTGTGTTATGGCACCATTAAAATCCCTTTTACTGCTATTTTCAAATGATGGTTTATTGGGATGTAGGTGCCTTTGATTCCCAGGTTTATGTGGCTCATTTAATATTTGTAAGCTCCAAATCAATTTTATTATGTTTGGCATTATTTTAACTATATCAAGTTTTCTTAACTACTTGTCTACCAGCACCATTTATAAAGAGAGGCTGGTAAACAGGGATTTACATGTGGAGCAGGTCACGGTAGAAAAGGATTTCTTGTACAGTGGCTGTTCAGTTTTCATGTAGTAATTTTTGTGCATGTAAAGCCTAGTTCACATGATCAGAAAATCATACAACAAAATACATAATACATAATACATAATGTCCGAAATTGTGGAGGGGACAAACACAAACAATTTTCTCGTACAATACCAGATCATAGGATTTTCATTTAAATTAATACATTTTAATTTTTATTCTGTCATACGAGAATTTTTGTAAATTTAGCAGCCTCTTCATTTCTGATATGGAGACTAGCATGGATAAAAAACCTAATGATCATTCATCCCATAATCTTATAGGGGGAGATTTACTAAAGCAGGAGCACTCACTATCACACACTATCTGGTGTAGCTGTGCATGGTAGTCAATCGGCTGCAAACAGTTTATTTAATTAAGCTTTGGCAACCTGGAAGCTGATTGGTTTCTATGCAGAGCTACACGCGATTTTGCGCTCTTCAGCATTAGTAAATCATCTTCATATTGTGTACAAGGATTAAAGGTACCAACCCCCCCTGCACAACTGCCCCCCCCCCCCTCCCCACCATGTATCCCAGGCTCATCTGTCCCACCTGCAAACCTGGTACAAGCATGGCAGGTGTAGGTGGGGGAAAATAGGGAGACCAATGAATATTTTTTCGCTGATGCCCCCTTCAGCAAAGGAACACAGAAGCGATGTATAGTATATTACGTTACTTCTGAGTTTACATGTGACTTTGCTCAGCTGCTGTGTTTGGGGAAGAAGCTAAAAGAGTACAATCTGTGCGCCATGTGAATTGGTAAGGGGTACATTGTACCTCTACCATTTCACCCAAAAAAGCAGTGAAATGTGACAAAAGACAAAGGGCCAGATTCAGAGAGCCATTACGCCTGTCTAACTGGTGTTAGACTGGAGTAATTTCAAATTATGCGCGTTTTCTAGCTAGTCGAAAACCTCAAACCATGAATAGACGGCTGCAGGCTTCAATTCAACTGGATTACGTGTTTGTACGCCTTCGGATCTACGCTGCAATAAAATTGCGGCCACTGGGTGGACTTCCCGTCGTTTTCCGCATCGGGGTATGCAAATGAGCTTTTGCCGACGATCCCCGAAATTACGATCTTCAATCGCAATCTCTTACGGCACCTTTAGTCATCTTTTATTTGCGTAACACTATACCAGCTTTTTGCTGCTCTAATATTAGACAGCCCATGTTAAGTATGGCCGTCGTTCCCGCGTCAAATTTCTACGTTTTCCGACGTCTTTTATTATTTTTAACGTAAGTCGTCCGGGAATAGGAATGTTCGTAAATGTCGCTACTCAAACAACGAATGACGTAACGACGTGATTTCGCGCAATGCACGGCGGGAAATTTCTGAACGAAGCATGCGCAGTTCGATCGCCGCGGGGACGCGCCTAATTTAAATGCTTCACGCCCCCCAATCGCGTATTTCGATTACGCGGCGAGAAATAGACTACGCCGCCGTAGCGTACGGGCAAAAATCTACCAGGATTCGGTGTAGAGCCTGGTAAAATACGGCAGCGTAGAGTATTTCGATTACGCAGCGGAATATTAAGTGTATGTGAATCTACCCCAAAATGTGTAAATTTTGAATAAAATATATTAAATTTGTTTTTACTTTTTGCTATGATAACATATTTTTTTTAAAAACAATTTTTTTCCTCAGTTTAGGCTGATATGTATTCTTCTACATATGTTTGGTCAAAAAAATTGCAATAAACGCATATTGATTGGTTTGCGCAAAAGTTATAGGGCCAGATTCACATACACTTAATATTGCGCTTCGTAATCGAAATACTCTACGCTGCCGTATTTTACCAGGCTCTACACTGAATCCTGGTAGATTTTTGCCCGTACGCTACGGCGGCGTAGTCTATTTCTCGCCGCGTAATCGAAATACGCGATTAGGGGGCGTGAAGCATTTAAATTAAGCGCGTCCCCGCGGCGATCGAACTGTGCATGCTCTGTTCAGAAATTTCCCGCCGTGCATTGCGCGAAATCACGTCGTTACGTCATTCGTTGTTTGAGTAGCGTCGTTTACGAACATTCCTATTCCCGGACGACTTACGTAAAAAATAATAAAAGGAAAACGTAGAAATTCGACGCGGGAACGACGGCATACTTAACATGGGCTGTCTAATATTAGAGCAGCAAAAAGCTGGTATAGTGTTACGCAAATAAAAGATGACTAAAGGTGCCGTAAGAGATTGCGATTGAAGATCGTAATTTCGGGGATCGCCGGCAAAAGCTCATTTGCATACCCCGACGCGGAAAACGACGGGAAGTCCACCCAGTGGTCGCAATTTTATTGCAGCGTAGATCCGAAGGCGTATGAACACGTAATCCAGTCGAATTGAAGCCCGCAGCCGTCTATTCATGGTTTGAGGTTTTCGACTAGCTAAAAAACGTGCGTAATTTGAATTTACTCCAGTCTAACACCAGTTAGACAGGCGTAATGGCTCTCTGAATCTGGCCCATAGCGTCTACAAAATAGGGGATACATTTAAGGCATTTTTATTAATATTTTTTATTTATTTGTAATGGCGGCGATCTGCGATTTTGACCATAGATGCAACATTATGGCGGACACATCGGACACGTTTGATGCTATTTTGGGGCCATTGTCATTTATATAACAATCAGTGCTATAAAAATTCATTGATTACTGTGTAAATGACACTGGCAGGGAAGGGGATAAACACAAGGGCCCAGATTCAGAGAGAATTGGATTCTCGTAGCGTATCAGAAATACACTACGCCGCCGTTTTTTACCTGGCTCTACGTGGAATCCAGGTAGATTTTGTCCAGTAAACGACGGCGGCGTAGTGTATTTCTCCCGTCGCAATCCATCTGCGCGAGTAGGGGGCGTTAAGGATTTAAAATAGGCGCGTTCCCGCGGCGATCGAACTGCGCATGCTCCGTTCGCAAATTTCCCGCCGTGCATTGCGCGAAATCACGTCGTTACGTCATTCGTTGTTTGAGTAGCGTCGTTTACGGACGTTTCTATTCCCGAACGAGTTACGTAAAAAAAATAAAAATAAATTAAAATCGACGCGGGAACGACGGCCATACTTAACATGGGTTACGCACCGTTAGACCAGCAAAAAGCTGGTCTAACAGTACGTAAAAAAAAACAGACGTAAGCGATTGCGAAGACCGCTCGTATCTTCGTGGATCGCCGTAAAAACACATTTGCATATCCCGACGCATCAAAACGACGCAAACTCCTCCCAGCGGCCGCAAATATATCGCAGCGTAGATCCGAAGGTTTACGAAGACGTAAGCCTCTCGGATCGAAGCCCGAAGCCGCCGTATCATGGTTTGAGGATTCAAACTAGTGATACGGCGCGCGAAATTTGAAATTACTCCTGTCTAACACCAGTTAGACAGGCGTAATTGCTTTATGAATCTGGGCCAAGGAGTTATGTCCTAGGGAGTTATTCTAAGGGCCAGATTCAGGTAGATGAGAGTATCTTTCCTCTGGAGTAACGCTTCTCATTTACGTTACTCTGAAGACCCTTTCAGCGCAAGTCCTGTAATTCACATAGCAGTTGCGCGTAAACTTGCGCCAGAGTAACGATAATGCGCTGGCGTAACCCGACGCAAGTGGAACTGGGTGTGATCATATGTAAATGATGGACGGAGCCCAGCGCAGAGGCTTACGTTCAGCGCATCATCCACGGAGCATGCGCAGTGAGTGCGGCTCCACTCGCCCCCCTTGTGCGCATGCTCACAACTTCCGTCGGCACCACTTCCTGGGAAACGTCAGCGCAATGCGTTCCGCTGGGCGCTTAAAAGCGCTGGCGGAAACGCCATTCCGGCGCAAAAGTAGTTCCATTTCCCCCCACCCCAGGGAAGATACTTTTGCCCTGTAATGGCTGCTCCCGCTACCCCCAAAGAGAGGAGGAACCTAAACTATAATGCCCAGGAGGTCACTGTGATAATCTCGGCTATGGAGGCATTTAATGATTTTCTCCATGGGAAAAAAAGCAGGAAGACCAGCCGGGAAAGGAAGCAGGGTATCCTGGCCACCATTGCTGCCAGGGTCAATGTGCTGGGGTACTCCACCCGGAGTGCTTCAGACATTCAAAAAAAAATCAATGACCTGCGGCGCAAGGTGAGGGGCAAGGTGTCCACCATTAGGAGCCATGAGAGGGGCACAGGTGGTGGTCCCCCATGTCCTGTCACCCTGACCGCGGAGGAGGAGGTGGTCGCCCGCTGCCTGGACAGGGAGCAGTTGGAGGGGGTCCCTGGCTATGACTCCGTAGAGGAAGGCTCCAGGACAGGTAAGTGATTTTTACCCCCTTTTTGGTGTGTTGCATGTGGGGGGGGGGGGTGGGTACATGTGCCAAGTGTGTGGGACCACCAACATGTGTCTGCTTTGTGTCATCCACAGATGACGGTGCTGGGCCATCATCTCGTGCCGGCCAGTCCACCCCAACCCCCCAACGGGATGCTGCTGACGAGGCCCTGGGTGCTGGAGACACCGAGGTGGAGGAGGAGAGTGCCCACACCACTTCAGCAGAGGTGGTTGTGGAGGAGCCTGTCCCTGAACAGGAGTTTATTTTAATGTTGGAGGAGTCCTCCTCCTCTGCAGGGCCCTCTGTGATCCCCTCCCCCATCCTAGGTAGCCCCTCAAGGGCGACTCCATCCCCACGGGGACAACCTTCCTCTGCCCCCAGGAAGGCCACCCGGAAGACCAGGGGGGTGTGTGATTTGGTCGAGGACCAGGTGCTGTTGGACCACGCCAAGCAGACCCAGCAGATGGGGGAGATTGCTGGCCACCTGGACCGGGTCGCTGACAGCCTGGGCTCCATGCCCAGTGGTGTTCAGAACATTGTTACCAGCCTGGGGGAGGTGCAGGCTGATGTACGGCACCTGACAGCAGCTGTACATGCCAACACTGCTGCCATTCGGGAAGAGGGGAGGCAACGGCAGCGTGACCAGCGGCACAATATCACCCGCCAGTTGAGGATGCAGGCCCAGACGAACCTTTATCTGAGCAGGATTGCAGTGGCCTTGGAGGGCAGGCAGCCAACAGCTGGCCGGAGTGGCCCATCCGGGGAACAGCCTCCTCAAGATGCCCCCACACCCCCACCACCACCCACTCCCTCCAGGCAGATGAGGAGCCCGAGAGTGCCCCCAAGGAGGAGCCCCCGTCATCCTAGATGAGGGTTATTTTTGATTTGGTTTATATTTGTGCTTTTTTTTATACTCAGGTTCTGAGTTTATATTTTATTTTCATGCTCAGGTGATGAGATTTTTTATTTATTTTGAACTGCACACGGTCAGGAGTGCAGGGGACAGTGTGAATGGTGTGTGAATGTGAGAGGGTGGCACTCCTGACAGTAAGGGGTGTCACCCTCGGCCGTGGTGGTGAAGTTAACCCCACGGCTGAATGAATGACGTGTGAAAGGTGTGTGAATGGACAGTGACATCATTGGGGCCTTGACGCTGGCGTTACTGCTCCCAACTCCTACATGCTGGACTTGGGCTAATCCAATGCGATGTGCATGTGGTGTGTGTGATCTAGGGACATCAGTGGTGCACACGCGTGCATTGTCTGTGTTATTAATGTTTTGGTTTAGTGTCCAAAGATGCCTACGGCGAGGACCCTCCTGACTGCTCTTCCATCAGCAGACTGGGTGTCCTCTGGCAGGTGGGGACTGTGTGGGTCGGGGGTCAGGTCATCACGTATGTCAATATGCAGGCCTTTTCTCATGGCAAAGTTGTGCAGAATACAACATGCAGCGATGATCTGACACACAAAGGTAGGGGAATACAATAGGGTCCCCCCGGACTTATCCAGGCAGCGGAAACGGGACTTCAGGAGCCCAAATGTTTGCTCCACCACTGCACGGGTTTTGATGTGTGCTTCATTGTATTTTCTCTCTCCTCTGGTTTGGGGGTTCCGGAAAGGAGTCATTAGATGGGATCCCAGTGCATATGCAGAGTCACCTGTAAGGTAAAAGACAGGAGAATGTTAGTCATGCATGTGCGACTTCTGTTGTGCATCACGGGAGGGGATAGTCATGCCTGCCACCCATGTCACTCACCAACCAGCCAGCTGTCCCCATACATGTTCTGCTCGAATTCTGCTGGGATGGGGCTCTGACGGTATATGAAGCTGTCATGGCTGGACCCGGGGTGTTTGGCACGGACGTGCCATATGAGGCGCTGGGCATCAGCTATCACCTGTACGTTGATGGAGTGCCAATGCTTCCGATTGCGGTATATGTGCTCTGTGGCACTGGGGGGCTGGAGTGCCACATGTGTGCAATCAATGGCCCCGATGGTGCGTGGGAATCTGGCAATGTTGTAGAAATCTGTCATTGCCTTCAGCCGCAGCTCCTCAGTGGTGGGTCTGATGAACTGGTTGGACATGCGTCTGAGGATTGCAGGGACAACCTGGTGCACACATCTGCTTATGGAGGACTGTGACATCCCAGCCACCACTCCACTTGTACGCTGGAATGATCCACTGGCAAGGAAATGAAGTGTTGCCAGGACCTTCACCAGTGGCTGCACTGCTTGTGAGCGGTGTGTTGGGCTGGTGATGTCATCCTGCAGGGTTGTGGTTAGTTCAAGTATTACATCAGGGCTGAATCTGAAGAGGCGATACACCTCCTCATCCCCCATGCCAAAGAGGTTCATACGAGTGCGGTATATCCTCTCACGTGCCCGCCTCCTCCGTAGCGAGGGACCCAGTACTAGTCTTAGGACCACGAGTGCCCCTGGCATGTTGGCACACAGAGGTGTTGTCCTTGCAAGTGTTGTTGTTCAGCTTGCTAGTTTCGTCGGTAACGCTGCTGTAGCTGCTCTCCTGCTGACCTGTGACCGTCTGGAGTAAAGATAAAGCAGCCTTTTGTAGAAATAACTTTGCGCCGGACGGACCAGATACGCGCGGCGCATGTAGCCAGCGTATGGTGCTAATCCGATCGTGAATTGGGAAAAATACCTCATTTGCATATTTGCATGGGAAATCAATGGGCGCGACTGATGCGCCCAGCGAAAATAAGCGCTGACGATACTCTGGCGTCGGAACGTTCCGCCGGTCGCAAATGACCCGTTATTGGGCGCATCTAGTTTGGTGGGTACGGGCACATAGAAACGACGGCGCATCATCACAGTTACGCGGCGCATATCGAAATACTCCAGCGCAAGTGTTCCTGAATCTGGCCCTAACTGTGTGGGGGCTGGGCTACCAGTGACACAACATTGATCACTGCTTCCAATGACAGGGAGCAGTAGAACAGTGTCCTGTCACAAGGCAGAACAGGGAAATGTCTTGTTTCCAAAGGCATCCCCCCGTTCTGCAGCACCATGACATGATCGAGGGACATCAAGTAACGGTCACGGAGCTTGCGGCAGGGGATGTACAGGTACGTCTCTTTGCGCAGCCGTACCATCTACTGACATAAATGTTTGTGCGGCGCTCGGCAATTGGTTAAATGGACTGTAGAGTGTTTCTGCAAAAAGCAAAAAAAATGCATAGGTGTGAACCTAGGGTCAGGGCCAGTTCACACTGGAGCGATGCAGGAACCCTGCGAGCGATGTGGGTTCCCGCATCGCATACAACTCGTGGGCAGTGCAAACTGCTGGGAGTGTCAGTAGAAAGCTAGTGACACACCCATATCAGTTTTCAATTTGCAGAGCGAACTGCAAATTCAGACAACACCCATGCAATCAAAATCTGCTGTAGAACACAAAAAGGGTCCTGTGCGAGCTAGGTCCAAAATGCCATGCAAAATCACACAGTGCGGGGCAAATCACATCCGATGTCAGCCAGCACAGCAGTGTGAACCAGCCCTTTCACACTTGTTCGACTTTTCCTGTGACTCCTGCATCCATAGATTTAGATTACACTGGCATTGCTTCAAATCATGTCAAATTTTCAGGAAAAACGCTGCCAAATCGCTGGTCTTTTTGATCGCACAAGTGTGAAAAGAGCCGTATGGACTTCAATTTGTTTGAAAAGTTGGCCAAGTGTGAAAGGAACCTAATTAGATTCATTGATAACACCTCTGAATTAGGCCCCATTTGCAAGTCTGCGATTGTCCACCTAGATGGAGATCCTGACCAGCACAGGAACTCCTAGGTGATTACAATGACTCATTTCCAGGTCAGAAGGCAAAACCATGGTCTTTTGATCGCAGCTGCAAATATTTGATCGCAACCACGATTAGTTTTTTTGTTCATTTGCAGTTATGCAAATTTGTATTCCTACATATGGGGCTAGATTAAATATTTGCGCAATTTTTTATTCAGAAAGAACTTGTGCCATTATTTACAGCGGCGTAACGTATGTGTGGCGACGTAAGGCCGCACAATTCAAATGTCTGAAGTGGGGGCGTGATTCATGTAAATTAATCATGACCTCACGTAATTCACGTTTTTTTGGACGGCGCATGTTCCCAGTGAGCATGCGTGAGATCCTGTCGCTTTTCCTCAATAAAAACGACGTGAACGTTACTAACGCCGAGCCCCATTCCCGAACGATTTACGCAAACAACCTAACCGACGTACAATTCAACGCTGTCCCGACGTCCATACTTAATATTGGCTACGCCTCCTATAGCAAGGGTAACCTTACGCCGCTCGAACTCTTACGTAAACAACGTAAACTACGACGCACCGCCGCAAGTACGTTCGGGAATCGGCGTAAATAGCTCATTTGCATATATTACGCGAATACCGCCGTAAGCGCCACCTAGCGGCCAGCGTAATAATGCAAATAAGATATAACGGTGTAACAGACTTATGCCGCTCGTATCTTAGAAGAAAGCCGGCGTATCTTCTTTTCAGAATAGCAAAAAAAGATACGCCGGCTATTCTTAGTATTTACGCAGCAAATCTCTTGATACTCTGCGTAAATAGCTTTCTGAATATGGCCCATGATATTTAAAGGTAACCTTAAGGGCGTTCGATAAGAAATAGTATCCCAGGGATAGCAGCAGGTGAATGACAAAGACAAAAGGCCCCGTTTGAGCCCTGGTTCACACTGACAGCAGGAGGAAATCATGCAAGTTCAGTTGAACTCACAATTACATTCCCGCATGTACAGTCCTGACTTCAGGGGGAATTTAAGAGACATCTGTGCAGGTTTCTGCACTGATATCTATACAAATCACACTCCAAAGTCACACCAATTGGAACAGTGCAATTGCCACTGATTTGACATGTCAAATTGCACCAATGTAATTCAGAGCTGACACATACACCACTGTCTATCCTCCAGCTGAATTTGTTACCTGCAAGACTCCACCTTTATCATTTTCTTGCAGATGTGCTGAAGCCTAAGTTCACATTGGAGTGATTTGTCATGCGATTTGAGAGATCAAAGAGCATAACTATTGGCGCCAATTGCGCTGTTCCAATCGATGCGTCACCGATTTGCAAAAGTAGTTCCCTCACTACTTTTGCCGATTACAGGTGCAACTTCAATAAACATCTGTGTATGAAGCCACACAGATATCTATCAAGTAGCACCTGAAATCACGCTGACCTTGCTACTTTGAAATTGCGCTAGTGAAGCAGCGCGATTTCAAAGTAGCATCAATGTGAATCAGGGTGAAGAGATTTGTTTTTGGTTCACAAATACATATAGAAAAAATAAAATATAAAAGATATTGCACTTTCCCAAAACCACCACCCCCCCCCAAAAAAAACACACCACAAAAGCTCAATAATGTACTTTTATTTTGCCAGCAGAAACAAAATTATGTACATTCATTTACTAGCTTCCAAAAAATGTGGACAGGATATACGCCCACCCCCACCCCACAATCCACACACATACATTGGTGACCATGTTCTCGTGGAAGCTGCATTTCTGTGTACACAATTAACCACTTAAGACCTGGACCATTATGCAGGTTAAGGCCCCGAGGTGTTTTAACAATTTGGCACTGCACTGCTTTAACTGGTAATTGCGCGGTCATGCAATGTTGTACCCAAACAAAATTTACGTCCTTTTCTTCCCACAAATAGAGCTTTCTTTTGATGGTATTTGATTGCCTCTGCGATTTTAATTTTTGGCAATATAAACAGAAAAGATGATATTTTCTACTTTTTGTTATAGGAAAAATCTAATAAACTCAATTTTATTCATACATTTAGGCCAAAATGTATTCAGCCACATGTCTTTAGTAAAAAAAAATCGCAATAAGTGTATATTTATTGGTTTTCACAAAAGTTACAGGCCCAGATTCACGTACATCGGCGCATTATTGGACCGGCGTAGCACACCGCCTTTACGTTAGACTTGCGCCATCTAGCCGCGTAATCCCCCGATTCACGTAGCTTTTGCGCAGGAAATTGCGCAAGCGTAAGGTTTTTTCCAGAGGCGTAAGGAGGAGTAATACAAATTGGGAGGGACGTGGACGTGTTACATTGAAATGAGCCGTGACCCCATGCAAATGAAGGGCCGGCCGGCTCGCGCATGCGCGCGTGAAGGAGACCATGTCAGCTCCGCTGTGCGCATGCTCACAACTCGGGAGCGGCGCAATCAGTGAAATTGGAAATGGACTAGGGCAACGTTGTGAACTACGCAGACAGCATAAATAGACACACACAAACGCACTTGCATTGCAAAAGTACATCCCTTTGTGTCCCTTCCCATTGAACCTAGTGCTTTTGTTCCTGTTGTTCGTTGCAGTGTGTCTTGTAGTTGTCAGATTAGTGTTCTGTGTGATCAAGTGCTTGTTGGTATATTTGTGAAAGTGTTTTTGATAAAAAAATGTCAGCAAAAAAAAAAAAAAAATGCAAAAAATGTCAGCAATAATAATTGATAAGTGTTTGAGAGACTGTTTGTTTGATTGATATATTTTTGTTCGTTTGTTTTCTTGCTTTTTTTTTTTTTTGTGACTGTTTCTTGCTGAGTGCTAGTGTGATTTTTGGGTGTTCGTTTTCTCTTTGTGTGTGTTCTTGCCTGATTGGTTGTGCTTGTATTTGTGACTGATTTTTGGTAACTGGTAGTGAGTTTGTTTGGAAGTATGACTGAGAGAAAAAGAAAGCTTAATTTTACTGTGGGGGAAAAAATAATTCTTGCCCAGGACCATTAGCGAGTATGGGCGTTTTCTCCACGGCCCGCAGAGTGCCACCACCACCCCGGCCAGGAGGAGGGAGATATTGGATAGGATCACGGAGCAGGTGAATTCATCGGGGGAGACACGGACCCGGTCTGGGATTGACAAAAAAATAAATGATCTCCGGCGTCTGGTGAAAAAAAAACTGGCCGCAATGCATGCCCATGCCAGGGGCACAGGAGGGGGCCCACCATGCCGTATTAGGCTTACAGCAACGGAGCATGTGGTGGCCCTGACCTTTCACCGGCATGAAGTGGAGGGCCTGCCAGGCTTTGACACAAGTCCGGTCCCCGCGGTGCCAGGTAAGGTTTTTTGTTCTATCAGGTGTGTAGCATGTGTGGGGGAGGGGGTGAAAGGGAATATGTGGCAAGTGTGTGGATCCTCCAACCTGTGAATGGTTTGTGTCATCCACAGATGTGCAGGAGGGTGCAGGGCGATCTGGCCTGACCGCTCCAACACCAGGACAGCAGCCTAATGAGGCCCCCCCAACAAGGCCACAGTCCGCGGAGGAGGTTCGAGAGGAGGAGGACGATCATGAGGAGGAGGACGATCATGAGGAGGAGGACGATCATGAGGAGGAGGACGATCATGAGGAGGAGGAGTCAGGCACTGGACGAGTGGTTTGTGCGGACTCTTCCCCTCCCTAAGGGGGAGCCCCCCCCCCTCCTCCCCCAACATGGCTCCCCTCACAAGGGCCTCCCCTTCTCCCCGCCCACAACCATCAGCTGGAGGAAGGATGTCATCCCAGAGCACCAGGGGGGCGGCCAATCTCCTGCCCGCCAGTCTGCGAAGGGACCAGGCCCTCCAGACCCGCCATCTGGGACAGCTCTGCCAGACTTTTGGGCGGGTGGAGGAGAGCCTGTCCTCCATGAAGGATACGCTGGGTAACCTGGACTCCCACTCCCGGGCTTTCACAACCTGCCGGGGGCGCCCCAGGCGTGGCTCACGCAGAGGGCAATCATTTTTTCCCCCTTTTTTTTTTTGCTGACATTTTTTGCATTTTTTTTTTTTTTTGCTGACATTTTTTGCATTTTTTTTTTTTTTTGCTGACATTTTTTTAAAATTTTGGGTTGTGCATGCTGTTTGAATGTGGGGGTGACATTCCTGCTGGAAAAGGGGTGTCATCCTCAATTTTGGTGGAGAAGGGTTCCCCAGGACCAGGGAGAAGTGATTCCCAGGTCCGTGTGAATGGTGTATGAATGTACAGTGACATAATTGGAGCCTTGACGTGGCGTTACTGCTCACCAGTCCTGCATGGTGGACTGGTGCCAATCCAATTTGATGAGGATGTGGGGTGTGTGTGCTAGGGACCACAGTGGTGTGCATGCATGCATTCTCATTGTGCCATGATTAATGTGTGTGTTTAACGTGCAAAGATGCCCAATATGAGCTGCCTCCTGACTGCTCTTCCCTCAGAAGACGGGGTATCCTCGGTTAGGGGTTGATTGTCTGGTTGGGGGGTCAGGTCATCACGTAGCTCAACCTGCAGGCCCTTCCTCACTGCGAGATTGTGCAGCATGCAGCATGCAACGATGATATGGCACACGAAGTTTGGGAATACAATAGTGTACCCCCAGACTTATCCAGGCATCGGAAACGTGACTTCAGGAGGCCAAAGGTGCGCTCCACCACTGCTCGGGTTTTGATGTGTGCTTGATTGTATCTTTCCTCCCCTGGGGTTTGGGGGTTCCGGATAGGAGTCATGAGATGGGGTCCCAGTGCATATGCAGAGTCACCTGGAAGGGAAAAGACAGGAGAATGTTAGTCATGCATGTGCCACTTGTGAGGTGTGCATCACGGGAGGGGATAGTCATGCCTGACTCCCATGTCACTCACCAACCAGCCAGGTGTTCCCATACACGTTCTGATCGAATTCCATTCGGATGTGGCATTGATTGTAGATGTAGCTGTCATGGGTGGATCCGGGGTGTTTGGCACGGACGTGCCATATGAGGCCTTGGGCATCAACTATCACCTGTACGTTGATGGAGTGCCAATTCTTCCGATTGCGGTACATGTGCTCTGTCTCATGGGGGGGCTGGAGTGCCACATGTGTGCAATCAATGGCCCCGATGGTGTGTGGGAATCTGGCAATTCTGTAGAAATCTGTCATTGCCTTCAGCCGCAGGTCCTCAGTGGTGGGTTTGATGATTTGGTTGGCCAAGCGTGTGAGGATTGCAGGGACAACCTGGTGCACACATCTGCTAATGGAGGATTGTGACATCCCAGCCACCACTCCACTTGTACGCTGAAAAGAGCCACTGGCAAGGACATGGAGTGTTGCCAGGACCTTCACCAGTGGCTGCACTGGATGTGAGCGTTGTGTTGGGCTGGTGATGTCCTCCTGCAGGGTTGTGGTTAATTCCAGGATGGCATGAGGGGGGAATCTGAAGATGCGATACACCTCAGAATCACTCATGCCAAAGAGGTCAATGCGTGTGCGGTATACCCTCTCCCGTGCCATCCTCCGTGCCATCCTCTGTGCCCTCCTCCTTCTTTGGTCATCTAAATTCACTAGTGCAGCTATGAGCGACGATGCCCCTGGCATGTTGGCAGTAAAATTGTAGTGCAACACGTGTGTGTGGTCTGCTCCTCAGTAACGGTGTTGCTTTCTGTGAGATGTAGACGTTTTTTCAAAATTTAGACCAGCTTTTAGGTGCTCTTACTTTAGACAGGACATTTTGCTGTTGCGCACATCGCGTAGCCTGCGCAGCAACTGTGTTTTTTTGTGGATCCCCGCATCTCCCTCATTAGCATATTTGACTAGCAAATCAATGGTGTGTCTAGCGCATTTTTGCGCGGACGGATGCGTCTGTCTAACGAAATTACGCCGGACAAAAAAAAGTAGATTTCTGGCGTAATTCGTTTTCTGAATCGCGCGCATCTAAACGCACGCGCACATTTAGACTTACGCACGCGCAACACCAGTTGCGCAGGCGTAATCGCTCTGTGAATCTGGGCCATAGCGTCTACAAACTAGGGTACATTTTCTGGAATTTACACAGCTTTTAATTTATGACTGCCTATCTCATTTCTTGAGGTGCTAAAATGGCAGGGCAGTACAACCCCCCCCCCCAAATGACCCCATTTTGGAAAGTAGACACCACAAGGAAATTGCTGAGAGGCATGTTGAGCCCATTGAATATATTTTTTTTGTCCCAAGTGATTGAATAATGATAAAAAAAATATATATATATATTGCTCACACATGCCATGGTTATATATGGGGAATTACACCCCAAAATACATTTTGCTGCTTCTCCTGAGTACGGGGATACCACATGTGTGGGACTTTTTGTGAGCCTAGCCATGTATGGGGCCCCAAAAACCAAGCAGCCCCTTCATGATTTCTAAGGGGGGAAAAATTTTTGATTTCACACCTCACTAACTATCACAGTTTCCAAAGCCATAAAATGCCAAAATAGCACAAACCCCGCCCCAAATGACCCCATTTTGCAAAGTAGACACCCCAAGCTATTTGCTGAGAGGCATTTTGAGTCCATAGAATATTTTATATTTTGCCACAAGTTGCGGGAAAATTACAAACTTTTTTTTTTTAGCACAAAGTTGTCACTAAATGATATATTTCTCACACATGCCATGGGCATATGTGGAATTACACCCCAAAATACATTCTGCTGCTTCTCCTGAGTATGGGGATATCACATGTGTTGGACTTTTTGGGAGCCTATCCGCGCACAGGACCACGAAAAACCAATCACCGCCTTCAAGATTTCTAAGGGCATACATTTTTGATTTCACTTCTCACTACCTATCACAGTTTTGAAGGCCATAAAATGCTAAGATGGCACACAACCCCCCGAATGACCCCATTTTAGAAAGTAGACATCCCAAGCTATTTGCTGAGAGGCATGTTGAGCCCATTGAATATTTTTTTTTTTGCCCCAAGTGATTAAATAATGACAACCAAAAAATTACAAAAAGTTGTCACTAAATGATATATTGCTCACACATGCCATGGTTATATGTGGAATTACAACCAATAGACACCCCAAGATATTTTCTGAGAAGCACGGTGAGTATTTTACAGCTCTCATTTGTTTTTGAAAATGAAGAAAGAAAAATATATATATTTTTTTCAATTTTCAAAGCTTTGTGACAAAAAGCGAGATCTGCAAAATACTCACCATACAAATAGCAAATAGCTTGGGTGTCTACTTTGCAAAATTGGGTCATTTTGGAGGCTTTTGTTTCATCTGGGCATTCCATGGCCTCCGAAACTGTGATAGGCAGCGAGGAGTGAAATCAAAAAGGTACACCCTTAGAAAGCCTGAAGGCGATGATTGGATTTGGGGTCCCATACGTGGCTAGGCTCCCAAAAAGTCTCACACATATGGTATCCCCCTACTCGGGAGAAGCAACAGAATGTATTTTGGGGTGTAATTCCACATATGCCCATGGCATGTTTGAGCAATATTTAGTGACAACTTTGCCCAAAAAAATAAAAATTGTCTTTTTCCCGCAACTTGTTTTAAAATATAAAATATTCCATGGACTCGACATGCCTCTCAGCAAATAGCTTGGGGTGTCTACTTTTCAAAATGGGATAATTTGGGGGGAGGGGGGTTTGAACTGTCCTGGCATTTTATGCACAATATTTAGAAGCTTACGTCACACATCACCCACTCTTATAACCACTTGAAGACAAAGCCCTTTCTGAAGTTGAACCCCCAAAAATTATATATATTTTTTTAAAGCAAAGGCCCTACAGATTAAAATGGTGGGTGTTGCATTATTTTCCACACAGTATTTGCGCAGCGATTTTTCAAACAATTTTTTTTGGGAAAAAATACACTTTTTTTAATTTTAATGCACTAAAACACACTATATTGCCCAAATTATTGATGAAATAAAAAAGATGATCTTATGCCGAGTACATAGATACCAAACATGATATACTTTAAAATTGCCCACAAACGCGCAGTGGCGACAAACTACATACTTTTTAAAAGCCTTTAAAAACCTTTACAGATTACCACATAGATTTACAGAGGAGGTCTACTGCTAAAATTACTGCCCTCGATCTGACCTTCGCAGTGATACCTCACATGCATGGTGCAATTGCTGTTTACATATGATGCCAGACCGACGCTTGCGTTTGTCTTTGCGCAAGAGCAGGGGGGGACAAGATGCTTTTTATTTAATTATTTATTTTTCTTTTTTTTTTATTTGTAAACTGTTCCTTCCATTTTTTTCACCATTTTTATTGTTATCTCAGGGAATGTAAATATCCCCTATGATAGCAATAGTTAGTGACAGGTACTCTTTTTTTTAAAACACTGGGGTCTATTAGACCCTAGATCTTTCCTCTGCCCTAAAAGCATCCGACCACACCAAGATCGGTGTGATAAAAAAAAAAAAAGTGATAAAATGCTTTCCCAATTTTCCAATGGCGGGGGACATTCCCTCCCACTGCTTGTAAAAGACGACCGCTGGCTAAAAAGAATGATACCAAGATGATACCTAAACCTGCAGGCATCATTCTGGCATAACCATTCAAAGTTCAGCAACATACCAGTACGTTGATGGTTCTTGTTGGACATGTATTGTAATCTTTTGCAACCTGTTGGCTGAACGAAAAAGAGATTGATCGGTGGGTATGCCCACCATTAGAATACTTCCCTTCATCCACCCACTTCTAATGATGGGCATACATGCACCATTTATATATGCCGAAGCATGGGGGCATCCTCCCGCATACACACAGTCGGACTTTTCCACAGGCAAGCCTCTGTCGGAATTTTGTCCGTATGTACGCGGCATAATTTTTTTTTAACTCAACCTGTGCCTAAAATATATATATATGCCAAAGCATGGGGGCATCCTCCCGCAAAAAAGTAATGCCGCGTACACACGGGCAGACTTTTCCACGGGCAAGCCTCCGTCGGAATTTCAACCTTATGTACGCGGCATAAAAAGTAATGCCGCGTACACACGACTTTTCCACGGGAAGGCCTTCGTTGGAATGTCAACTGTATGTACACGGCATTAGGAGCAAAATCGCTCCTCCACCCCTAATGCCCCCATGTTTTGGCATATATGCTCTTTTTTTTAACTGTGGTGGTGAAATCATCTCCTACAGCACTGGAGTCACGGCTTTCTGTAAAACATTGCAGAATATAATACAGTAAAAAAGAGCAGAACAATAGAGAGAAAGAATAAAGTGGGAGAGAACAATAAAACAACAACTATTTTTTATTTTTATATATTTTTTTGTGTTTTTTATGTTTTACTTATTTTTTTAACACTTTTTTTGTAACTGTAACTGTTCAACTTTTCGGTTCCAGGTTTGGGTCTCTCAAAATGCGATGGCATCTTGGGAGACCCTGTGTAAGTGTGTCCTAGCCTGTGAAATGCAGTTCCCTATGCTAAAACTTCACTAGTGTGTGGTAGCGTTGAAAACATTTCCCAATGCAAAGACCAGGATTGTCAGGACAGAGTGGACAATAATAACGGGGGTCACGCCTATATCCGCGCTTTCTCCAGACACAACATATTCTTTGGGGGGCTTGTTGGGTAGGGGTACTCTCGAGGACAAAAGGAAAATGCCTCTCATGCAGTCGGCTTACTGCATTTGGTTGGGAATGGTGAGGTGCAGAATTGCCTGGATACAGGAGTTCTGTGATGATTTCATCCTGGAATTGAAGGAAGGATCCAGTCCGTCCTGAAGCTCTGTATATCACATGAGTGTTCAGCAAAGCCAATTGAAATAAGTATAGAGACACTTTTTTGTACCAGCGTCTCTCCTTATGGGAAATATGATACGGAGCCAACAACTGGTCGTTGAGGTCCACCCCTCCCATATTTTGGTTATATTCGTGGACACAGAGGGGTTTTTCCACAACAAGGGAAAACATTCTTATTGTCCCTCCACTTCACAGAAAGCAAATTATTATACCTTGAGCGGGCTGTCTCCCCCAGCCTAAGACGAGAATCTACAAGCCTGTGGGGTAATCCCTGGCGATTAGGTCGCATGGTGCCACATGCTACAATCTGATGATCAAACAGGTGACTAAAAAGTGGCATGCTCATGTAATAATTGTCCACATACAAATGGTACCCCTTTCTGAATAAGGGTATCACCAAGTTCCTCACTATCTTGCCAGCGTTCCCTATGAGATCTGGGCAGTCCTCCAGGTCTATCTGACTATCTTTTCCCTCATAAACCATAAACCATAAAGCCCTGTCACAGAGCTTATACATCTTGACCCCCATATCTGGCACGCTTGCTAGGAAGGTACTGTTTGAAAGACAAACGGTCTGAAAATGTAATCAGGGTCTCATCAACACAGACAACTTGATGGGAAGTATACAAGGCTGTAAAACGTTTGTTGAAGTGGTTTATGAGGGGCCGAATTTTGTAGAGCCGTTGTATTCAGGGTCTCCACGTGGACGACACAGTCCATTGTCATTGAAGTGCATGAACCGCAAGATCGCCTCATATCGTTTCCTGGCCATGGAAGCAGAGAACACAGGCATATGGTCATGTGGACGTGTTGAGGCAAAGGCCCAAAAAGGTCTTAAATTCGGAAACCGTAAGTGGTTTCCATAGTCTAGCAAGGGCGGACTGGGGATTAGCGGCCATGAAATTACCAGCATACAAATTTGTCTGGTCCACAATAGATCTATAGAGATCTTCCGTGAAAAACAGCGAATAAAAATCAAGTGACGTAAAATCAGCTGTTTCCACCTGAATTACGGGTGCTTCAGAAGTGGTGGGGACCCAATCAGGATTGGCGAATGCAGCAGGAAGGGCACTATGGGCACGACGGGCCTGTCTTTGTCTTCTTGGTGACAACGGGACACTACTTGTGCTTGCCACCTAGCCAGCTTGAACTACACTTATGGGACTCGCCCGGTCACCACATGATATTGCAGCGCTGGATGAACGACCAGGGTGTACTAGGCCGCTGGTGCTTGCCAGTTCACCAGAAGGAATAGCGGCGCTAGTACTGGCTCTCTGCTCCATACGAGGGACCTGCGGTTCTTGCACCTCAACAGCAGCAGAATGGGGTCGGGTACGCCTGCCCTTAGCAGGGACCTCTTCGTCAAAGCTATCTGACATGGAGCTGCTGTCTTCTACGGGGATGTATTCTGAGCCAGAATCTGACAGACGCATGACCTCCTCTTCACTATCTGTCATGCTCAGAAACTCGTAGGCCTCTTTACTGTACATTCGCTTTGCCATTTTGGGCTCTAAATTTAGTGGTACACTAGTAAGGATTCACAGGTAAAAAAGCACCTGACCTGTCAGCAAATGTAAAAAACGGTACCAAAAAAAAATGTTAGCGATCGCAGGGATCAGGCCTGTCTCTGCAAATGCTGCAGTTGTGTGTTTTGTGTTTTGTAAGCGACGGTAATCGATTGATACTGCACTTGGGTGGGCTGGGCTGGGCAGAGGGGCAAAATCCAGTTGCTAGCAGGTATCTGGACTGATCCCCCTAACAATGCGTTTTTGGGAACCCTAAACTGCTGGGTACGCTAGTATACATCTGATCAGATCAGATATTGATCTGTTCAGATACTATACCACTAAGGGAGGTGTATGCTTTGCGCGTGGGTGTTAGCATTACTGGCACTAACCTGACGCTGCCTGGGGCGCCACAGACCCTGACTGGCGCTAAAATTTAATTGATATCACCCACAGGGCGATCAGGGGGTTAAACCTTTATTGGGTTATATACGGTGGGTGTCCTTATGCTATAAAAAGCAAACTAACCAATCAGCGTCACCCGTAACACATATATGGCGATTACTGGTGAAACTGTTAACTAGGGGGCAATCGGGGGGTTAAAACCTTTATTAGGCAATATATGGGGGAATCTGACGCTATATAAAAACCTGACGGGAAACCTAAATAACTAACTGGCTAACCAGTGTCACCAGTGACACTTATACAGTGATCACTGGTGAAAGGCAAGGTAATTGAGCCCACTCTTAATGTGTACCAATATATTTGTTTAGGGAAAAAAGTCACGGGGAAATAATCAGAAAGGGTTTAGGGAAAATATTTTAAGGAAAATATATTAGTCCATTGTTAATGTCCATTGAAACAGAATATAAACATATGAGACTTCTGCAAAGTGGCTGCCAGCTATCAGATGAAGTAATCTGGAGAAGGACAGGGAAAGAAAAAAAGCAGCGCCATCTAAGCGTAGCAGGTGAAAAATGTATTCAAATAAAAACATTTAAAAGTATTGTACTCACAAACGGAGCTACATAAAAGGCTTCATATATGATGTGTTCATCCGCTATGATCCCGGGGTAGGCTGTAACAACTCGGTGTCCTGGGGACTGGATCAGCTCAAATCCTTACCTCGGATCCTCGAAACACGCTCCCCTTCTCTTTCGTTCCGAGAGCGTTCGGCTCCCACCGTCGCTGCCATCCGAGGCAAGGATTTAAACTCATCCAGTCCCCAGGACACCAAGTTGTTACAGCCTACACCGGGATTATATCGGATGAACACATCATATATGAAGCCTTTTATGTAGCTCCGTTTGTGAGTACAATACTTTTAAATGTTTTTATTTGAATACATTTTTCACCTGCTACGCTTAGATGGCACTGCTTTTTTCCTTTCCTTATCACTGGTGAAAGGGTTAACTCTAGGGGAAATCAAGGGGTTAAAACCTTTATTAGAAAATATATGGGGGTACCTGACCCTATAAAAACCTGGTGGCGAACCTCAAAAAATAACTGGCTACCTAGCGGCACCAGCGATACTAATACAGCGATCAGAAAAACGATCGCTTAGTGACACTGGCGATAGGGGGTGAAAGGGTTAACTCTAGGGGCAATCAAGGAGTTAAACCTTTATTGGGGGGTAGGGGGCTACCCTGGAACTAAAGGGGCCTAAGGCTAACTGCTCAAACACTTTTTACAGTCACAAATGACACTAAATGCAGTGATCAGTAAATAAATGATCACTGCAATAAGTGACACTGTGACTGAGGGTGCAAGGGGTGATCAGGGGGTGATCGGGGGGTGAAAAGTGTGCCTATGTGTAGTGTTGGTGCACTTACTGTACTTGATGTCTTCTCTTCTCGAGCTCCGGTCAAAAAGACTGCCTCATGGAGCGTGACATCACTTCTTTCTGCCTCCTGAGCAAAAACGAACAATGAGGAAGTGAAAAGAGGAATGTCTGCAGGTAAAGGATGCTTATTATGAAAAACATTTTTTTCCTTTACAACCCTTTTTAGTGGTTAAGCAATGAGATCAAAGATGTTTGCATGGTCAGACAGGAACAATACACACACCATTTTTGATTGAAAAAATGCACAAGAATTTCAGCAAATAACCCAAATTGGGGGTTTGGCAATCGGCACAATATCATTCCTTCTCCCCCTTTCAGTACGGGCACTACGCTAAAGTTAGCGGGCGAATGGGAGAGTTATTTGCTCCCATTCATAATTTGTCAAATTGCAGGCTGCTGCTATTTCAGAACTGTCCTGTAGGTCAGTCTGTGACCCAGGGGTGTGATTACACCCCTGGGCGACAGTTGGCGCTAGAGGGGTTCTGACAGAGCCACTTTCCCCAGCAGCCAAATAAAGGAGTTCTTCCCTCGCTGGGCATGCTGGGGAGCAGTATATCTGTGGCAGCTGCCGGGTGTTCTGGGATGGTGGTCGGTTCTTCTTCTCTGCGCGGGGTCCAGGTTCCAGGTGCGGCATCCACCTTCAGGGTGCGCACATCCACGGACCCCGCTCGCATGACCCACCTGGCCAGAGCCACTTGTTCCATGGCGACCCATCCAGATGGTGATAGGGGCCCCAGTGACTTACTGGGTCCCCACCCTTACTGAGAAGATCCCAGGCTGTATGCCATTTGGTGGGGGATCAGCTTGAGGAGAACCCGGAGGCAGGTTATCTAAAAGGCCTTGAACGAACCATCGGGGATCTGGTTACCGGAATTGACATGTACATGTCAGCTGTCAACCAGTGACCCCTTTCATTGCATTTACTGGGAGGATTCGCTCAATCCGAATTGTTCTCTTGAGTACTAAAGTACTAGGCCTGTGGTAGAGGCCCGAGACAGGTCTGTCATAGAGACCTGTTCCTCCCAGCAACTTACAAGTGACATTCCGGCTGCCAGGCTTAAACAAGGTTCTGTCCGGAGGCACTTCACCCACTCTGGCGAGAGTGGCGATGAACATTCGAGTCCCATAGACTTCAATGGGGTTCTAAATGTTTGCGCGAACGGTCGGTCATTTAGAACGTTCTGGTGCGAACCGAGCATGGGGGTGTTCGGCTCATCCCTACTCTTCATTAGGGATGAGCCGAACACCCCCGGGTTCGGTTCGCACCAGAACATTCGAACAGACCGCGGGTTCGCACGAACATTTCAAACCCCATTGATGTCTATGGGACCCGAACGTTCGAATTCAAAAACGATCGTTTTAAAGACCAAAATTCAATTAAATGTTGGAAAACGTCGTTCAGAACCCAGGTCTTGCCCCTGGGAACATGTATCAATGGATTTTTTTTTTTTTAAAACGGCCGTTTTTTCCGGAGCAGCCATTTTAATGAAGCTTAAAGTGAAAAAAAAAAATTCCTTTAAATATCACACCTGCTGGGTGTCTATAGTAGTGGCACGTGTTTAGAAATATCCCTGCACAACATGAGAGGACTATAAAAAAAAAGTAATTAATACTACTTGCGCAAGTTCTGTGTGGCAACATTATGTCGAATATTTTAGCGGTGGTGGGGGGCCATTATTGTTTTGTGAAAGAACATTTTTAGAAAAAAGGGCACCCCTCAAACATACTGTAATAGGAGCGCAACAAGGAGCCACGTGCAAAGTATTGCATCAAAAATTGTTATTAGGCGCCCCTGTTAAACAGGGGCTGAAAAATTGTGCCTTGGGCACAACACAACACTGCAACCCCTCCCAATAACTCCAATCAGAGCGCAACAAGGAGCCACGTGCAAATTATTGCATCAAAAATTGTTATTAGGCGCCCCTGTTAAACAGGGGCAGAAAAATTGGGCCTTGGGCACAACACAACACTACAACCCCTCCCAATAACTCCAATTGGAGCGCAACAAGGAGCCACGTGCAAAGTATTGCATCAAAAATTGTTATTAGGCACCCCTGTTAAACAAGGGCAGAATAATTGTGCCTTGGGCACAACACAACACTGCAACCCCTCCCAATAACTCCAATTGGAGCGCAACAAGGAGCCACGTGCAAAGTATTGCATCAAAAATTGTTATTAGGCGCCCCTGTTAAACAGGGGCAGAAAAATTGGGCCTTGGACACAACACAACACTACAACCCCTCCCAATAACTCCAATTGTAGCGCAACAAGGAGCCATGTGCAAAGTATTGCATCAAAAATTGTTATTAGGCACCCCTGTTAAACAAGGGCAGAATAATTGTGCCTTGGGCACAACACAACACTGCAACCCCTCCCAATAAATCCAATTGGAGCGCAACAAGGAGCCACGTGCAAAGTATTGCATCAAAAATTGTTATTAGGCGCCCCTGTTGCACAGGGGCAGAAAAATTGGGTCTTGGGCACAACACAACACTGCAACCCCTCCCAATAACTCCAATTGGAGCGCAACAAGGAGCCACGTGCAAAGTATTGCATCAAAAATTGTTATTAGGTGCCCCTGTTAAACAGGGGCTGAAAAATTGGGCCTTGGGCACAACACAACACTGCAACCCCTCCCAATAACTCCAATCGGAGCGCAACAAGGAGCCACGTGCAAATTATTGCATCAAAAATTGTTATTAGGCGCCCCTGTTAAACAGGGGCAGAAAAATTGGGCCTTGGGCACAACACAACACTACAACCCCTCCCAATAACTCCAATTGGAGCGCAACAAGGAGCCACGTGCAAATTATTGCATCAAAAATTGTTATTAGGCACCCCTGTTAAACAAGGGCAGAATAATTGTGCCTTGGGCACAACACAACACTGCAACCCCTCCCAATAACTCCAATTGGAGCGCAACAAGGAGCCACGTGCAAAGTATTGCATCAAAAATTGTTATTAGGCGCCCCTGTTAAACAGGGGCAGAAAAATTGGGCCTTGGGCACAACACAACACTACAACCCCTCCCAATAACTCCAATTGTAGCGCAACAAGGAGCCATGTGCAAAGTATTGCATCAAAAATTGTTATTAGGCACCTCTGTTAAACAAGGGAAGAATAATTGTGCCTTGGGCACAACACAACACTGCAACCCCTCCCAATAACTCCAATTGGAGCGCAACAAGGAGCCACGTGCAAAGTATTGCATCAAAAATTGTTATTAGGCGCCCCTGTTGCACAGGGGCAGAAAAATTGGGTCTTGGGCACAACACAACACTGCAACCCCTCCCAATAACTCCAATTGGAGCGCAACAAGGAGCCACGTGCAAAGTATTGCATCAAAAATTGTTATTAGGCGCCCCTGTTAAACAGGGGCAGAAAAATTGGGCCTTGGGCACAACACAACACTGCAACCCCTCACAATAACTCCAATTGGAGCGCAACAAGGAGCCACGTGCAAAGTATTGCATCAAAAATTATTAGGCGCCCCTGTTAAACAGGGGCTGAAAAATGATGCCTTAGGCACTGGTGGCGGAGCCCAGAAACACAACGGGCCAGATTCACGAACACTTGCGCTGGAGTATTTGGATATGCGCCGCGTAACTGTGATGATGCGCCGTCGTTTCTATGTGCCCGTACCCACCAAACTAGATGCGCCCAATAACGGGTCATTTGCGACCGGCGGAACGTTCCGACGCCAGAGTATCGTCAGCGTTTATTTTCGCTGGGCGCATCAGTCGCGCCCATTGATTTCCCCTGCAAATATGCAAATGAGGGAGATTTCCCAATTCACGAACGGATTAGCACCTTACGCTGGCTACATGCGCCGCGCGTATCTGGTCCGTCCGGCGCAAAGTTATTTCTACAAAAGGCTGCTTTATCTTTACTCCAGACGGTCACAGGTCAGCAGGAGAGCAGCTACAGCAGCGTTACCGACGATAGGAGCTTGCTGAACAACAACACTTGCAAGGAGGACAACACCTCTGTGTGCCAACATGCCAGGGGCAATTGTGGTCCTAGAACTACTGATGGGTCCCCTGGAACCAAGAAGGCGGCCACGTGAGAGGATATACCGCACTCGTATGAGCCTCTTTGGCATGGGGGATGAGGAGGTGTATCGCCTCTTCAGATTCAGCCCTGATGCAATACTTGAACTAACCACAACCCTGCAGGGTGACATCACCAGCAAGACACACCGCTCACAAGCAGTGCAGCCACTGGTGAAGGTCCTGGCAACACTTCATTTCCTTGCCAGTGGATCATTCCAGCGTACAAGTGGAGTGGTGGCTGGGATGTCACAGTCCTCCATAAGCAGATGTGTGCACCAGGTTGTCCCTGCAATCCTCAGACGCATGTCCAACCAGTTCATCAGACCCACCACTGAGGAGCTGCGGCAGAAGGCAATGACAGATTTCTACAACATTGCCAGATTCCCACGCACTGTGGGGGCCATTAATTGCACACATGTGGCACTCCAGCCCCCCAGTGCCACAGAGCACATATACCGCAATCGGAAGCATTGGCATTCCATCAATGTACAGGTGATAGCTGATGCCCAACGCCTCATATGGCACGTCCGTGCCAAACACCCCGGGTCCAGCCATGACAGCTACATATACCGTCAGAGCCCCATCCCAGCAGAATTTAACCAGAACATGTATGGGGACAGCTGGCTGGTTGGTGAGTGACATGGGAGTCAGGCATGACTATCCCCTCCCGTGATGCACAACAGAAATCGCACATGCATGACTAACATTCTCCTGTCTTTTCCCTTCCAGGTGACTCTGCATATGCACTGGGACCCCATCTCATGACTCCTTTCCGGAACCCCCAAACCAGAGGAGAGAGAAAATACAATGAAGCACACATCAAAACCCGTGCAGTGGTGGAGCAAACATTTGGGCTCCTAAAGTCCCGTTTCCGATGCCTGGATAAGTCTGGGGGGGCCCTATTGTATTCCCCTACCTTCGTGTGTCAGATCATCGGTGCATGTTGCATACTACATAACTTTGCTATGAAAAAAGGCCTGCATATTGACATACGTGATGACCTGACCCCCGACCCACACAGTCCCCACCTGCCAGAGGACACCCAGTCTGCTGATGGAAGAGCAGTCAGAAGGGTCCTCGCCGTAGGCATCTTTGGACACTAAACCAAAACATTAATAACACAGACAGTGCACGCATGTACACCACTGATGTCCCTAGATCACACACACCACATCCACATCGCATTGGATTAGCCCAAGTCCAGCATGTAGGAGTTGGGAGCAGTAACGCCAGCGTCAAGGCCCCAATGATGTCACTGTCCATTCACACACCTTTCACACGTCATTCATTCAGCCGTGGGGTTCACTTCACCACCACGGCCGAGGGTGACACCCCTTACTTTCAGGAGTGCCACCCCCTCACATTCACACACCATTCACACTGTCCCCTGCACTCCTGACTGTGTGCAGTACAAAAAGAAATTAAAAATATCATATCCTGATAAATAAAATAAACAAAATCTCATAACCTGAGAAAAAGAAAAAAAAAACTCATGACCTGAGTATGTCCAAAACAAAAATATAAAACAAGAAAAAAAAAAAAGGCCTCATCGGGGATGCCGGGGGCTTCTTCTGGGGGCCCCTCTCTGACTCCGCAGCTGCCTGGATGGAGTGGGTGGGGGTGGGGGGGCATCTGGAGGTGGCTGATCCCCAGGTGGGCCACTCCTGGCAGGTGTGGCCTGCTTGCCCTCCAAGGCCCTGGCTATCCGTCCAAGGTAGGAGTTGGTCTGGGCCTGCATCCGGAGCTGACGGGTGACCTGGTAGTGCTGGGCCCGCCGACTCAGCCTCCCCTGGTCCCGGATGGCAGCACTGTTGGCCTGGACGGCTGCAGTAAGGTGCCGGATATCCCCCTGCACCTCCCCCAAAGTGGTGACCACTGCAGCGCAGTTGCAGCTGACATCCTGCACTGCGTTGCTGAGGTTGGCAACGAAGCCCAGGCTGTCAGACACTTTCTCCAAGTGCACCGCTATGGCCCCCATCTGTTCCGTCTGCCTGGCGTGATCCCTCGCCAACTGGTCCTGTATACCATCAGACACCCCCCTGGTCTTCTGGGTCGCCTTCCTGGGGACAGAAGATGGTTGTCCTCGGGTGGAAGGAGTCGCCCTTGAGGGGCTTCCAAGGATGGGGGAGGGGACGACAGACGGCCCAGGAGAAGGGGAGGAGACAGACAACACTAATGAAAAGTCCTGCTCTGCCACAGCAGGATCCTCCACAACCACCTCGGCAGGTGTGGTGTGGCCACTCTCCTCCACAACCTCTTCACCACCCAGTGGCTCGGGCACACGATGGCGTGGGGGGGATGGGGTGGAATGCACGCTGACAGATGATGGCCCAGCTCCGTCATCTGTGGATGACACAAAGCAGACACATGTTGGTGGTCCCACACACTTGGCACATGTACCCTCCCCCCCCCCAAATGCAAAACAACAAATAGGGGATTATAAAACACTTACCTGTCCTTGTGCCTTCCTCCACGGAGTCATAGCCTGCGACCCCCTCCACCTGCTCCCTCTCCAGGCAGCGAGCAACCACCTCCTCCTCTGCGGTTAGGGTGACAGGACATGGGGGACCACCACCTGTGCCCCTCTCATACCTCCTGATGGAGGCCACCTTGTCCCTCACCTTGCGCCGCAGGTCATTAATTTTTTTTTGTATGTCCCCAGCAGTCCGGGTGGAGTACCCCAGGACATTGACCCTGGCAGCAATGGACTCCAGGATGCCCTGCTTCCTCTCCCGGCTGGTCTTCCGGCTTTTTTTGCCATGGAGAAATTAATTATCCGTCTCCATTGCCGAAATGATCACTGAGACCTCCTGTGAATTAAAGTTGAGGTTCCTCCTCTCTCTGGGGGTAGCGGGAGCAGCCATCACAGCACAAAAGTATCTTCCCTGGGGTGGGGGGAAGCGGAAATACTTTTGCGCCGGAATGGCGTTTCCGCCAGCGCTTTTAAGCACCCAGCGGAACGCATTGCGCTGACGTTTCCCAGGAAGTGGTGCCGACGGAAGTTGTGAGCATGCGCACAAGGGGGGCGAGTGGAGCCGCACTCACTGCGCATGCTCCGTGGATGATGCGCTGAACGTAAGCCTCTGCGCTGGGCTCCGCCCATCATTTACATATGATCACACCCACTTCCACTTGCGTCGGGTTACGCCAGCGCATTATCGTTACTCTGGCGCAAGTTTACGCGCAACTGCTATGTGAATTACAGGACTTGCGCTGAAAGTGTCTTCAGAGTAACGTAAATGAGAAGCGTTACTCCAGAGGAAAGATACTCTCATCTACCTGAATCTGGCCCAACATTTCTTACTAGCTATCAGCAAGAAAAGTGAGGAGGAGAAGGATAATCCATCAGCAGCATAAGAGGATAGTCACTCAGCATCAGCATACGCAGTCTAAAAGGGATCCGACATTTCAACAAAAAGATATTATTCATTAATATCAGCATCAGGTGCTTGATAGCTGGTGTTGATCCAAGCCTGTGGAGAGGCGCACCCTGTGATCAGTCACAAAGCCTCCAGCAGCACTGAATGTCCGTTCTGAAAGAACACTGGATGCGGGGGAAGCCAGTAGCTCAATTGCGTACTGGGCAAGCTCTGGCCAGTGATCCATCCTCAAGACATAGTAAGCCAGAGGATTTTCGGTGGGGAAGGTGTCCAAGTCGGATCTTGCCCCTAGGTATTCTTGGACCATGTAAACCAGACGCTGGCGATGGTTGCTGGAACCGTTCAGACCTTGGGGCTGCGGACTAAAAAACTGCCTGAACGCATCGGTCAGATGACCACCTTCTACACCGCCCCGTCTGTGACTCACTGAAGCCTCAGCAAGACGTTGTCCAGAGCCAGGTTTTGGTAATCCCCCCGGTTCTGGGAACGCATTGCACAGACCCTTCTGCAAAGCCTCCCGCAGAAGTTTCATCTTCTGCTCCCTCTGCGATGGCAACATAAGGTCCGCAACCTTACTCTTGTAACGTGGATCAAGGAGAGTCGCCAGCCAGTAATGATCCCTCTCCTTAATAGCACGTACACAAGGATCCTTACGCAGGCTTTGCAGGATCAGGGAGGCCATGCAGCATAGGTTTGCAGAGGCATTCGGGGCACAGTCCTCTGGGTCACTGAGGACGACAGGATCCACAGGCACCTCATCCCAGCCACGTAAAAGTCCACATGCTCCTTGGGACTGTAAATGATCCCTTGAAGATTGCTGCTGCTGAGTGCTAGGCTCTACCTCTGCTGATACAATCATCCTCCTCCTCCTCCTCCTCCTCCTCTTCCTGTGTGCTAGGTGGGCAAGCAGGACCACTGTCTGGGTAAAGGGGGCCTTGAGAGGTAAGGAAGTCCTCCTCTTCCTCCCTCTGTTCTGCCTCAAGGGCCCTGTCCATTATTCCACGTAGCGTGTGCTCCAACATGTGAATAAGAGAGACAGTCTCACTGATGCATGCACTGTCACTGCTCACCATCCTCGTGGCCTCCTCAAATGGTGACAGGACAGTGCATGCATCCCTGATTAAGGCCCACTGGTGTGGGGGAAAAAACCTAGCTCCCCTGACCCAGTTCTGCTGCCATATTGGCACAGGTACTCATTGATGGCCCTTTGCTGCGTGTGCAGCCGCTGCAGCATGGCCAACGTTGATTTCCATCTGGTGGGCATGTCACAAATTAGGCGGTTCTTGTGCAGGTTGTATTCCCTTTGGAGGTCAGTCAGCTGAGCAGTGGCATTATATGACCTCCGAAAATGCACACAGACTTTCCTGGCCTGCTTCAGGACATCCTGTAAGCCTGGGTACCTGCCCAAGAACCGCTGCACCACCAAATTGAGGACATGTGCAAAACAGGGCACGTGGGTGAGTTTTCCCTGTCGCAGGGCAGAGAGGAGGTTGGTGCCATTATCGCTGACCACCATTCCAGGCTTCAGCTGGCATGGCGTCAACCACCTCTCAGCCTGACCCTGCAGAGCTGACAAAACCTCTTCCCCAGTGTGGCTCCTGTCTCCCAAGCACACCAGCTCTAGCACCGCATGGCATCTCTTGGCCTGCATTCCTGCCTGCGTATCCCCTCGTACGCCTACGGAGCACGGCTGGTTCGGAGAAACATCACCACAGGAAGAGGCCACAGAGGAAGAAGAAGTAGAGGGGGTGGAGAAGAGAGGTGTGTCACAAGCAGTAGTAGTGTTTTGGAGGCGTGGTGGCAGAACAACCTCCAAAACTACTGGACCTTGCCCTGCGTCCTTCCCAGCTGCCAGCAGAGTCACCCAATGCGCCATAAAAGACAGGTATCGTCCCTGTCCATGCCTGCTGGACGATGAGTCAGCGGTAATATGCACCTTACCACTGACCGCCCTGTCCAGCGAGGCATGGACATTGCCTTCCACATGCCGGTAGGGAGCCGGAATAGCCTTCCGTGAGAAAAAGTGGCGTTTTGGTACTTGCCACTGAGGTACTGCTCATTGCACAAACTCACGGAAGGGGGCAGAATCTACCAACTGAAAAGGTAGCAGTTGAAGTGCTAGCAATTTCGCTAAGCTAGCATTCAACTGCTGGGTATGTGGATGGCTGGTATTGTACTTCTTTCGGCGCTGCAGCAGCTGGGGCAGGGAAATTTGCCTGGTACTATCAGTAGATTGACCGCTACTACTAGCTTGTGACACACCTATTTCTACACCTTCACTGCAGGCTTCAGAGAGGACTGGGGGTCTACTGGGGTTGAAGGTCCCAGAAGGGCAAGGGGGGGTACGCTTTTGTCTTTGGTGTGGGTCGTTCTGGTGTGCTTGCCAATGAGCTGCATGGCAGGTAGACATATGTCTGGACAAGCATGTGGTACCCAGGCGGTTGATGTTTTGGCCACGCGAGATATACTTGCGACATAAGTTGCAAATAGCAAAGGTACGATCTTGTGGACATGTTTTAAAAAAAACCCACACCAAAGAACTTTTGCTGTACCGGTCAGACACAGCAGCGCAATGCACAAGCGCCGTAGATGTGAGCTGTAATGCAGTGGGTGTGACCTGGAGGGCATCCTGCCTCTTTGGAAATGTGCCTGTGCCTCGTCCTCCTCCTCCTCCTCCTCTCTCCTATCAGGCACCCAGGTAGAGTCAGTGACCTCATCATCCCCTCCCTCCTCATCACTGTCAACAACCTGGCAGTATGCTCCAGTTGGGGGAACATCATCACTGCCAGATTGCTGTACCTCTCGGCCAACCCCTCTCCCTGGGCTCACATCAATGCCTTCCTCTATCAGTGTTCCATCATTGGAGTCTTCAAAACGCTGCGCATCTTCCTGCAGCATGTACCCAACACTGTGTTGAAACAGTTCGGGGGACTCCTCAGGAGGACATGGTGGTACTAGGGAAGTATTGTGTGAAGCCATTGTGCAGAGGGAAGAGGACGCCTTGGCAGCTGCTTTGCCAGATAAACTTTGATCAGCCTGTGTGAGAGAGGATGAGGAGGATGAAAAGAAAAGAAGGACGAGCGGCCACAGGAACGTGCTGAAGAGGATGCACCACATCCACAACCAGCGTTACCTCTACATGCAGAGCCTGCTTGCCCTCATAACTCTCTGCCTCTCTTTGTTGTCCTTCCAGACATATTTATGCATTCAGGTGGTATGTAACAGCACAAGTGCAGTGACACCAGCTGCGTTCAGGTCGTATGTAACAGCAAAGGCGGAGTCACACCAACTGCCCTCAGGTGGTATGTAACAGCACACGTACAGTGACACTAACTGCGCTCAGGTGGTATATAACAGCACACGTGCGGTGACACCAAATGCGCTCAGGTGGTATGTAACAGCACAGGTGCGGTGACACCAAATGCGCTCAGGTGGTATGTAACAGCACACGTACAGTGACACTAACTGCGCTCAGGTGGTATATAACAACACAGGTGCGGTGACACCAAAAACGCTCAGGTGGTATGTAACAGCACCCGTACAGTGACACTAAGTGCGCTCAGGTGGTATATAACAGCACAGGTTCGTTGACACCAAATGCGCTCAGGTGGTATGTAACAGCACACGTACAGTGACACTAACTACGCTCAGGTGGTATATAACAGCACACGTGCGGTGACACTAACTGCGCTCAGGTAGTATATAACAGCACAGGTGCGGTGACACAAAATGCGCTCAGGTGGTATGTAACAGCACACGTACAGTGACACTAACTGCGCTCAGGTGGTATATAACAGCACACGTACAGTGACACCAAATGCGCTCAGGTGGTATGTAACAGCACACGTGCAGTGACACCAAATGCGCTCAGGTGGTATGTAACAGTACACTTGCAGTGACACCAAATGCGCTCAGGTGGTATGTAACAGCACACGTACAGTGACAGCACACGTGCAGTGAAACAAAATGCGCTCAGGTGGTATGTAACAGCACACATGCAGTGACACCAAATGCGCTCAGGTGGTATGCAACAGCACACGTACAGTGACACTAACTGCGCTCAGGTGGTATGTAACAGCACACGTGCAGTGACACCAAATGCGCTCAGGTGGTATGTAACAGAACACATACAGTGACACTAACTGCGCTCAGGTGGTATGTAACAGCACACGTGCAGTGACACCAAGTGCTCTCAGGTGATATGTAACAGCACACGTGCAGTGACACCAAATGCACTCAGGTGATATATAACAGCACACATGCAGTGACACCAAATGCGCTCAGGTGGTATGTAACAGCACACGTGCAGTGACACCAAATGCGCTCAGGTGGTATGTAACAGCCCACGTACAGTGACACTAACTGTGCTCAGGTGGTATGTAACAGCACACGTACAGTGAAACTAACTGCGCTCAGGTGGTATGTAACAGCACACGTGCAGTGACACCAAATGCGATCAGGTGATATGTAACAGCACACGTGCAGTGACACCAAATGGGCTCAGGTGATATATAACAGCACACATGCAGTGACACCAAATGCGCTCAGGTGGTATGTAACACCACACGTGCAGTGACACCAAATGCGCTCATGTGGTATGTAACAGCCCACGTACAGTGACACTAACTGCGCTCAGGTGGTATGTAACAGCACACGTGCAGTGACACTAACTGTGCTCAGGTGGTATGTAACAGCACACGTACAGTGAAACTAACTGCGCTCAGGTGGTATGTAACAGCACATGTGCAGTGACACCAAATGCGCTCAGGTGATATGTAACAGCACACGTACAGTGACACTAACTGCGCTCAGGTGGTATGTAACAGCACACGTGCAGTGACACCAAATGCGCTCAGGTGGTATGTAACAGAACACATACAGTGACACTAACTGCGCTCAGGTGGTATGTAACAGCACACGTGCAGTGACACCAAGTGCTCTCAGGTGATATGTAACAGCACACGTGCAGTGACACCAAATGCACTCAGGTGATATATAACAGCACACATGCAGTGACACCAAATGCGCTCAGGTGGTATGTAACAGCACACGTGCAGTGACACCAAATGCGCTCAGGTGGTATGTAACAGCCCACGTACAGTGACACTAACTGTGCTCAGGTGGTATGTAACAGCACACGTACAGTGAAACTAACTGCGCTCAGGTGGTATGTAACAGCACACGTGCAGTGACACCAAATGCGCTCAGGTGATATGTAACAGCACACGTGCAGTGACACCAAATGGGCTCAGGTGATATATAACAGCACACATGCAGTGACACCAAATGCGCTCAGGTGGTATGTAACACCACACGTGCAGTGACACCAAATGCGCTCAGGTGGTATGTAACAGCCCATGTACAGTGACACTAACTGCGCTCAGGTGGTATGTAACAGCACACGTGCAGTGACACTAACTGTTCTCAGGTGGTATGTAACAGCACACGTACAGTGAAACTAACTGCGCTCAGGTGGTATGTAACAGCACATGTGCAGTGACACCAAATGCGCTCAGGTGATATGTAACAGCACACATGCAGTGACACCAAATGCGCTCAGGTGATATGTAACAGCACACATGCAGTGACACCAAATGCGCTCAGGTGATATGTAACAGCACACATGCAGTGACACCAAATGCGCTTAGGTGATATGTAACAGCACACGTGCAGTGACACCAAATGCGCTCAGGTGGTATGTAACAGCCCACGTACAGTGACACTAACTGCACTCAGGTGGTATGTAACAGCACACGTGCAGTGACACCAAATGCGCTCAGGTGGTATGTAACAGCACACGTACAGTGACACTAACTGCGCTCAGGTGGTATGTAACAGCACACGTGCAGTGACCCCAAATGCGCTCAGGTGGTTTGTAACAGCACACGTACAGTGACACTAACTGCGCTCAGGTGGTATGTAACAGCACACGTACAGTGACACTAACTGCGCTCAGGTGGTATGTAACAGCACACGTGCAGTGACACTAACTGTGCTCAGGTGGTATGTAACAGCACACGTACAGTGAAACTAACTGCGCACAGGTGGTATGTAACAGCACACGTACAGTGACACCAAATGCGCTCAGGTGATATGTAACAGCACACGTGCAGTGACACCAAATGCGCTCAGGTGATATGTAACAGCACACATGCAGTGACACCAAATGCGCTCAGGTGGTATGTAACAGCACACGTACAGTGACACTAACTGCGCTCAGGTGGTTAGTAACAGCAAACATGCAGTGACACCAAATGCGCTCAGGTGATATGTAACAGCACACGTGCAGTGACACCAAATGCGCTTAGGTGATATGTAACAGCACACGTGCAGTGACACCAAATGCGCTCAGGTGGTATGTAACAGCACACGTACAGTGACACTAACTGCGCTCAGGTGGTATGTAACAGCACACGTGCAGTGACACCAAATGCGCTCAGGTGATATGTAACAGCACAGGTGCAGTGACCCCAAATGCACTCTTGTGGTTTGTAACAGCACAAGTACAGTGACACTAACTGCGCTCAGGTGGTATGTAACAACACACGTGCAGTGACACCAAATGCTCTCAGGTGATATGTAACAGCACACGTGCAGTGACCCGAAATGCGCTCAGGTGGTTTGTAACAGCACACGTACAGTGACACTAACTGCGCTCAGGTGGTATGTAACAGCACACGTGCAGTGACACCAAATGCGCTCAGGTGATATGTAACAGCACACGTGCAGTGACACCAAATGCGCTCAGGTGGTATGTAACAGCACACGTGCAGTGACACCAAATGTGCTCAGGATGTATGTAACAGCACACGTACAGTGACACTAACTGTGCTCAAGTGGTATGTAAAAGCACATGTGCAGTGACCCCAAATGCGTTCAGGTGGTTTGTAATAGCACACATACAGTGACACTAACTGCGCTCAGGTGGTATGTAACAGCACACGTGCAGTGACACCAAATGCGCTCAGGTGATACGTAACAGCACACATGCAGTGACACCAAATGCGCTCAGGTGATATGTAACAGCACACATGCAGTGACACCAAATGCGCTCAGGTGGTATGTAACAGCACACGTACAGTGACACTAACTGCGCTCAGGTGGTTAGTAACAGCAAACATGCAGTGACACCAAATGCGCTCAGGTGATATGTAACAGCACACGTGCAGTGACACCAAATGAGCTTAGGTGATATGTAACAGCACACGTGCAGTGACACCAAATGCGCTCAGGTGGTATGTAACAGCACACGTACAGTGACACTAACTGCGCTGAGGTGGTATGTAACAGCACACGTACAGTGACACTAACTGCGCTCAGGTGGTATGTAACAGCACACGTGCAGTGACACTAACTGTGCTCAGGTGGTATGTAACAGCACACGTACAGTGAAACTAACTGCGCACAGGTGGTATGTAACAGCACACGTACAGTGACACCAAATGCGCTCAGGTGATATGTAACAGCACACGTGCAGTGACACCAAATGCGCTCAGGTGATATGTAACAGCACACATGCAGTGACACCAAATGCGCTCAGGTGGTATGTAACAGCACACGTACAGTGACACTAACTGCGCTCAGGTGGTTAGTAACAGCAAACATGCAGTGACACCAAATGCGCTCAGGTGATATGTAACAGCACACGTGCAGTGACACCAAATGCGCTTAGGTGATATGTAACAGCACACGTGCAGTGACACCAAATGCGCTCAGGTGGTATGTAACAGCACACGTACAGTGACACTAACTGCGCTCAGGTGGTATGTAACAGCACACGTGCAGTGACACCAAATGCGCTCAGGTGATATGTAACAGCACAGGTGCAGTGACCCCAAATGCACTCTTGTGGTTTGTAACAGCACAAGTACAGTGACACTAACTGCGCTCAGGTGGTATGTAACAACACACGTGCAGTGACACCAAATGCTCTCAGGTGATATGTAACAGCACACGTGCAGTGACCCGAAATGCGCTCAGGTGGTTTGTAACAGCACACGTACAGTGACACTAACTGCGCTCAGGTGGTATGTAACAGCACACGTGCAGTGACACCAAATGCGCTCAGGTGATATGTAACAGCACACGTGCAGTGACACCAAATGCGCTCAGGTGGTATGTAACAGCACACGTGCAGTGACACCAAATGTGCTCAGGATGTATGTAACAGCACACGTTCAGTGACACTAACTGTGCTCAAGTGGTATGTAAAAGCACATGTGCAGTGACCCAAAATGCGTTCAGGTGGTTTGTAATAGCACACATACAGTGACACTAACTGCGCTCAGGTGGTATGTAACAGCACACGTGCAGTGACACCAAATGCGCTCAGGTGATACGTAACAGCACACATGCAGTGACACCAAATGCGCTCAGGTGATATGTAACAGCACACGTGCAGTGACACCAAATGCGCTCAGGTGGTATGTAACAGCTCACGTGCAGTGACACCAAATGTGCTCAGGTGATATGTAACAGCACACGTGCAGTGACACCAAATGCGCTCAGGTGGTATGTAACAGCACACATACAGTGACACTAACTGCGCTCAGGTGGTATGTAACAGCACACGTGCAGTGACACCAACTGCGCTCAGGTGGTATGTAACAGCACACGTACAGTGACACTAACTGCGCTCAGGTGGTATGTAACAGCACATGTGCAGTGACACCAAATGCGCTCAGGTGATATGTAACAGCACACGTACAGTGACACTAACTGCGCTCAGGTGGTATGTAACAGCACACGTGCAGTGACACCAAATGCGCTCAGATGATATGTAACAGCACACATGCAGTGACACCAAATGCGCTCAGGTGATATGTAACAGCACACGTGCAGTGACACCAAATACCCTCAGGTGGTATGTAACAGCACACGTACAGTGACACTAACTGCGCTCAGGTGGTATGTAACAGCACACGTGCAGTGACACCAAATGCGCTCAGGTGGTATGTAACAGCACACATACAGTGACACTAACTGCGCTCAGGTGGTATGTAACAGCACACGTGTAGTGACACTAACTGCGCTCAGGTGGTATGTAACAGCACACGTACAGTGACACTAACTGCGCTCAGGTGGTATGTAACAGCACATGTGCAGTGACACCAAATGCGCTCAGGTGATATGTAACAGCACACGTACAGTAACACTAACTGCGCTCAGGTGGTATGTAACAGCACACGTGCAGTGACACCAAATGCGCTCAGATGATATGTAACAGCACACATGCAGTGACACCAAATGCGCTCAGGTGATATGTAACAGCACACGTGCAGTGACACCAAATACGCTCAGGTGGTATGTAACAGCACACGTACAGTGACACTAACTGTGCTCAGGTGGTATGTAACAGCACACGTGCAGTGACACCAAATGCGCTCAGGTGATATGTAACAGCACACGTGCAGTGACACCAAATGCGCTCAGGTGATACGTAACAGCACACGTGCAGTGACACCAAATGCGCTCAGGTGATACGTAACAGCACATATGCAGTGACACCAAATGCGCTCAGGTGATATGTAACAGCACACGTGCAGTGACACCAAATGCGCTCAGGTGGTATGTAACAGCAGACGTGCAGTGACACTAACTGCGCTCAGGTGGTATGTAACAGCACACGTGCAGTGACACTAACTGCGCTCAGGTGGTATGTAACAGCACACGTGCAGTGACACCAAATGCGCTCAGGTGATATGTAACAGCACACATGCAGTGACACCAAATGTGCTCAGGTGGTATGTAACAGCACACGTACAGTGACACTAACTGCGCTCAGGTGGTATGTAACAGCACACATGCAGTGACACCAAATGCGCTCAGATGATATGTAACAGCACACGTGCAGTGACCCCAAATGCGCTCAGGTGGTTTGTAACAGCACACGTACAGTGACACTAACTGCGCTCAGGTGGTATGTAACAGCACACGTGCAGTGACACCAAATGCGCTCAGGTGATATGTAACAGCACACGTGCAGTGACACCAAATGCGCTCAGGTGGTATGTAACAGCACACGTGCAGTGACACCAAATGCGCTCAGGTGGTATGTAACAGCACACGTACAGTGACACTAACTGCGCTCAGGTGGTATGTAACAGCACACGTACAGTGACACCAAATGCGCTCAGGTGATATGAAACAGCAAACGTGCAGTGACACCAAATGCGCTCAGGTGGTATGTAACAGCACACGTGCAGCGACACCAAATGCGCTCAGTTGGTATGTAACAGCACACGTACAATGACACTAACTGCGCTCAGGTGGTATGTAACAGGACACGTGCAGTGACACCAAATGCGCTCAGGTGGTATGTAACAACACACGTACAGTGACACTAACTGCGCTCAGGTGGTATGTAACAGCACACGTGCAGTGAAACCAAATGCGCTCAGGTGATATGTAACAGCACACGTACAGTGACACTAACTGCGCTCAGGTGGTATGTAACAGCACATGTGCAGTGACACCAAATGCGCTCAGGTGATATGTAGCAGCACACGTACAGTGACACCAAATGAGCTCAGGTGATATGTAACAGCACACGTGCAGTGACACCAAATGCGCTCTTGTGGTATGTAACAGCACACGTACAGTGACACTAACTGCGCTCAGGTGGTATGTAACAGCACACTTGCAGTGACACCAAATGCGCTCAGGTGGTATGTAACAGCACACGTACAATGACACTAACTGCGCTCAGGTGGTATGTAACAGGACACGTGCAGTGACACCAAATGCGCTCAGGTGGTATGTAACAGCACGCGTACAGTGACACTAACTGAGCTCTGGTGGTATGTAACAGCACACGTGCAGTGACACCAAATGCACTCAGGTGATATGTAACAGCACATGTGCAGTGACACCAAATGCGCTTAGGTGATATGTAACAGCACACGTGCAGTGACACCAAATGCCCTCAGGTGATATGTAACAGCACACGTACAGTGACACCAAATGCGCTCAAGTGGTATGTAACAGCACACGTACAGTGACACTAACTGCGCTCAGGTGGTATGTAACAGCACACGTACAGTGACACTAACTGCGCTCAGGTGGTATGTAAAAGCACACGTGCAGTGACCCCAAATGCGTTCAGGTGGTTTGTAATAGCACACGTACAGTGACACTAACTGCGCTCAGGTGGTATGTAACAGCACACGTACAGTGACACCAAATGCGCTCAGGTGATATGTAACAGCAAACGTGCAGTGACACCAAATGCGCTCAGGTGGTATGTAACAGCACACGTGCAGTGACACCAAATGCGCTCAGGTGGTATGTAACAGCACACGTACAATGACACTAACTGCGCTCAGGTTTTATGTAACAGCAAACGTGCAGTGACACCAAATGCGCTCAGGTGGTATGTAACAGCACACGTGCAGTGACACCAAATGCGCTCAGGTGGTATGTAACAGCACACGTACAGTGACACCAAATGCGCTCAGGTGATATGTAACAGCAAACGTGCAGTGACACCAAATGCGCTCAGGTGGTATGTAACAGCACACGTGCAGTGACACCAAATGCGCTCAGGTGGTATGTAACAGCACACGTACAGTGACACTAACTGCGCTCAGGTGGTATGTAACAGCACACTTGCAGTGACACTAAATGCGCTCAGGTGGTATGTAACAGCACACGTGCAGTGGCACCAAATGCGCTCAGGTGATATGTAACAGCACACGTGCAGTGACCCCAAATGCGCTCAGGTGGTTTGTAACAGAACACGTACAGTGACACTAACTGCGCTCAGGTGGTTTGTAACAGCACACGTACAGTGACACTAACTGCGCTCAGGTGGTATGTAACAGCACACGTGCAGTGACACCAAATGCGCTCAGGTGGTATGTAACAGCACACGTGCAGTGACACCAAATGCGCTCAGGTGGTATGTAACAGCACACGTACAGTGACACTAACTGCGCTCAGGTGGTATGTAAAAGCACACGTGCGGTGACCCCAAATGCGTTCAGGTGGTTTGTAATAGCACACGTACAGTGACACTAACTGCGCTCAGGTGGTATGTAACAGCACACGTACAGTGACACCAAATGCGTTCAGGTGATATGTAACAGCAAACGTGCAGTGACACCAAATTCGCTCAGGTGGTATGTAACAGCACAAGTGCAGTGACACCAAATGCACTCAGGTGGTATGTAACAGCACACGTGCAGTGACACCAAATGCGCTCAGGTGATATGTAACAGCACACGTGCAGTGACACCAAATGCGCTCAGGTGGTATGTAACAGCACAAGTATAATGACACTAACTGCGCTCAGGTGGTATGTAACAGGACACGTGCAGTGACACCAAATGCGCTCAGGTGGTATGTAACAGCACACGTACAGTGACACTAACTGCGCTCAGGTGGTATGTAACAGCACACGTGCAGTGAAACCAAATGCGCTCAGGTGATATGTAACAGCACACGTACAGTGACACTAACTGCGCTCAGGTGGTATGTAACAGCACACGTGCAGTGACACCAAATGCGCTCAGGTGATATGTAGCAGCACACGTGCAGTGACACCAAATGCGCTCAGGTGATATGTAACAGCACACGTGCAGTGACACCAAATGCGCTCAGGTGGTATGTAACAGCACACGTACAGTGACACTAACTGCGCTCAGGTGGTATGTAACAGGACACGTGCAGTGACACCAAATGCGCTCAGGTGGTATGTAACAGCACACGTACAGTGACACTAACTGCGCTCTGGTGGTATGTAACAGCACACGTGCAGTGACACCAAATGCGCTCAGGTGATATGTAACAGCACGCGTGCAGTGACACCAAATGCGCTCAGGTGATATGTAACAGCACACGTGCAGTGACACCAAATGCGCTCAAGTGATATGTAACAGCACACGTGCAGTGACACCAAATGCGCTCAGGTGATATGTAACAGCACACGTGCAGTGACACCAAATGCGCTCAAGTGATATGTAACAGCACACGTGCAGTGACACCAAATGCGCTCAGGTGATATTGTGATGGACGGAAAATATGTAAGAAATTAATAATTTTGTGTTATGAATAGAGCGACTCAGATGTTGCCTTTCCTCCATTATATTTGTTTTGTTATCTTTTTATTGCTTGAGTTATTATGTATGTATGGGAATGATCAATACTGTTATTATCCTTACATGGAGAAATAGATAATGCTTTAAGGTTACGACTATAAATCTGTTTGAAATGAAGTGTATATGTTCCCGGATAAGATTGTTTTAAAGTTTGAAAATGTGAAATTAAGTTTCAGAAGTTACCATTTAAATTGGAGTACAAAAGGACTTTCCAAGAGAAAAGCTTCCCTTCCCCCACTCACTCCTAAAACTCCTCATTCCAAAAGGAAAAGATATGAACTCAGCTCCAAGATGAGACCGCCCCTCCTCCTTACTTGGATACTTTGAAAGGAACTTTGAATTCTGTAACAAGAACATGGAACAGAAAAGACCCTTATATGGACGGACCAATCAATTGTGTGCATGTACTTGTGATGTAGTGATGTTTATAAAGCTGTGGTAGCAATAAAGTCCAGTCTCTTTGTCGGTCGTAAGCTGAAAGGTGAGGATGTGAATCTCTTTGTCTGTCTCTGTGTTTGTCTATGCATGCTTTGATGTAATTTGGAATCAGACCGGTAGAAATGGCAACCCTGAGAGATCATGTTAGGAGATCAATTAATTAATAAGAGTCTTAGTATCCCTCACAATATGTAACAGCACACGTGCAGTGACACCAAATGCGCTCAGGTGATATGTAACAGCACACGTGCAGTGACACCAAATGCGCTCAGGTGGTATGTAACAGCACACGTACAGTGACACTAACTGCGCTAAGGTGGTATGTGTAACGGAATGCACTGTGACAGACTGAGATATTCCTATGTCTAGGGTCACCTTATGTCCACTAGGGCCATAGGGTGACAAAGAATCATAATTAATATGTTACAGAAGACATTAATAAGGGACATTAATAATAATTCATGTTTGCAGGATGTCTTCAAATATCAAAAGCTGTTAGCTATGCAATCTGGGCACACATGCTTTTGAAAGGTGTTAATTCAGGTCAGCCAGCCAGTGAGTCATACCTTTGTATAATATTAATTATATAATAGGATGCGCTAATATTAACTTATAGGTGCAAATCATACAAACAAACAAATCAGGGAGAAGCAGTCTCCATATGTGTTAGAATTCATGTGATTAGAAGCAGTCTCCATATGTGTTAGAATTCATGTGATTAGTCCTTAATCAGGTGCACAGTGAAGGTAGCAGCACGAATTCCATAGAGGAAAGAAACATACATAAACGATGCCCTCTGTTTTTTTCACTCTTTGACTTGGTATCACATGGATAGCAGCTGTGTTATTTGGCATTTTATTTGGTGTTCCTGGGATTAATTATTTAATTAGCGCTGTAGTACACTTTTAAAATTTCCTTTGTATAATATGCTATTGAAATATCTGAAGGTGTGGATTGCACCCACTCTCACAAGACTCTGCCATTGTGTGATAAAGCTGTATAGATAACTTATTCAACTAGATGTCTGTGTTATTATTCAAGGTTAATTGAACCCTATTGAAGATGCAGTGCTGACCGGTCTACATGGTTAGCTTACCTGAATGCCTTTTAGAGTGTGATTGAAGCCCCCCCATGGTGTGAAAGGGGTGGAGATTGCATTGTCCTGTGATTAACTGCATTATGCTTGAGACTGTATAAGAAGCTGAGAAAATACTAATAAATTGTCATATCTTTGGAAGCAAGAACGGAGCTCTGTCTCATCTTATTCTGGGAAAGGATATGGATCGTGTATGCAATATTGTCGGAGTGTGTCAGATAAGCTTGTCGTGGGTGGATGGAAGGTTGTAAGCGGTGGTGACCGTTACAGTATGTAACAGCACACGTGCAGTGACACCAAATGCGCTCAGGTGATATGTAACAGCACACGTGCAGTGACACCAAATGCGCTCAGGTGGTATGCAACAGCACACGTGCAGTGACACCAAATGCGCTCAGGTGGTATTAAACAGCACACGCACAGTCAGAGCGACTGTGTTTCTGTGCAATTCAATAGCCCACTTGCATTAACAGCAACTGCCTTTCTGTGCAAATAAATAGCACACGTGCAGTAACAGGTAATGCGTCTATGTGCAATTAACTAGCACACGTTGACTAACACAGAGTACTATGTTTAAGGTAAACCCTAATGCAGGCAATACAACACATTAGAGCACTGCATCAAGCACAATCTCCTGCCTGACAGATACTAATAGCAGATCTAGCTAAGCTATACAGTTTATAAATATATTGACAACTCCTAGGGATGTCAATATATTCTCTACAAACTGTAAATTTAACTATACTGACTACTAGCCTCCCTGATCTATCTATCTATCTATCTATCTATCTGAAAAGACACTGTGGGCCAGATTCTCATAGAATTTCGCTGGCGTAGCGTAAGCCATTTACACTACGCCGCCGCAACGTAACAGAGCAAGTGCCGTATTCTCCATGCACTTGCTCCATAGTTTGCGGAGGTGTAGTGTAAATGGCCCAGCGTAAGGCCGCATAATTCAAAGGGGGCGGCTTGTATTTAAATTAAGCGCGCCCCGCGTCGATCGAACTGCGCATGCGCCGGCCGGGGAAAAAGCCCAGTGCGCATGCTCCAGCTCACGTCGGAAAGCGTCGTTGAAACCGACGTCAAAACGACGTGATCGTCACTACGCAATGCCCTATTCGCGAACGAGTTAGTAAAACGACGCAAGCGACGGAAAAAGCCGACGCTGACCCGACGCCATACTTAACATGGCATCCGACGGCACCTCACGGCATCCGACGGTAATGCGTAAGGTTACCCCTCATATTAGCAGGGGTAACCTTACGCGTTCAAAAACGACGTACGCGACGGGGCGGAGTAAAAGCGTTCAGGAATCTGCGTAGTAGCCTCATTTGCATAGGCAAATGAGAAAACAACGTAAAGGCCACCTAGTGGCCGGAGTTGTCATTACAACTACGATCCGCAAGTGTAATGGTATTACACTTGTCGGATGTTCAGCCGTATCTATGCCAAAGTGATTCAAGGAATCACTCGCATAGATACCCGGCAAAAAAAACAGAGATACTCCGTCGTAGCGCCTCTGAGAATCTGGCCCTGTGTCTCTATCTATCTCTCTCTCTCTCTAACTTACTGTCTGTCTGATTTCTCTGCAAAGCAAGCCGGAACACACTACACGAGGCCGCCTGGGAGGCGGCCTTTCATAGTGTGGGGCGTGTGCTAAAGCCCTGAGCCCTAATTGGCCAAAGCACCCAGGCTTTGGCCAATTAGGTATTTTCGTTTTTTGGGCGATGTGATTGGCCAAGCATGCGGGGTCATGGTGCATGCTTGGCCAATCATCAGCGCGCAACGCCGCAGTGAATTATGGGCCGTTGCGCGACATTCGAATTTGGCGCGAACGACCCGTTTTGTTTGTTTTCGACGAACGATCGAACAGGCAATGTTCGATGCAAACATGTGTTTGCATCGAACGCGAAGCTCATCCCTAGTGCTAATGAATAGATAAGGGGCAGGTGACTGGGGGTAACCCTGTCCTCCTTAAAGGGGCAAGAGCACACCAAACACCCAGCGCATAGAAGCAAAGGTGTTGGTGTGCTACCTGACCATGCCCTTACCTATGGCTGGTTTAACAATAAAGAGCACTGGAAAAAAACGCATGTGTATATACAAAGATATCACAAAAAAAAAGCAGGAGTGGAGATATTCATCCCTTTCAAACCAAAACACCACCAAAATAAATGCGGACCACATCAACCTGGGTCAGCTAGTCAATAAATGACAATGCACAATTAACTGTCAATGGTAAATCTGGAGGCTTTCTCCACACCAGGGAGAAAGTGTTGTATTACTATGTTTTGTTACAGAAAGAAGAACAGAAAGTGAGGATTTCTCAGACGAAATAAGGACATTTAAAAGCAAAATCGAAGAATGAGGTAAGTGCAGCAGGACTGCACTAAGGTAAAGGAAGCTATTTAGGGGGAAAAAAAAATACCTTTACAACCCCTTTAATGTGAAAATGGCTTAATGTAGATTAATGTAGCTTAATGAGTAGTGTTGAGCAGAATATGCCATATTCGATTTCGCGATATATCTCGAATATATAGTCGAATATTCGAGATATATTCGCTAAATACGAATATTCGTGATATTTTTTGGAAATGAAATTATTGCGAATGCGAATGCGAAAGCGAATTGCGAATGCGAAATTTCGAGAAATGCGGATTGGAGCACTCTGATTGGCTCAGAATATTCGTGATATTTTACAATACAAAATAATTGCGAATATTCGAGAAATGCGGAAGGAGCACTCTGATTGGCTCAGAATATCCGTGATATATTACAATACACAATAATTGCGAATATTCGGCAAATGCGGAAGGAGCACTCTGATTGGCTCAGAATATTCGTGATATATTACAATACACAATAATTGCGAATATTCGAGAAATGCGGAAGGAGCACTCTGATTGGCTCAGAATATTCGTGATATATTACAATACACAATAATTGCGAATATTCGAGAAATGCGGAAGGAGCACTCTGATTGGCTCAGAATATTCGTGATATATTACAATATAAAATAATTTTGAATATTCGAGAAATGCGGAATGGAGCACTCCGATTGGCTCAGAATATTCGTGATATATTACAATATAAAATAATTGCGAATATTCGAGAAATGCGGAATGGAGCACTCTGATTGGCTCAGAATATTCGTGATATATTACAATATAAAATAATTGCGAATATTCGAGAAATGCGGAATGGAGCACTCTGATTGGCTCAGAATATTCGTGATATATTACAATATAAAATAATCACGCGATATCGCTATTGCCGAATAATAGCATTGCGATTTTTCGGCAATATAAAATGAGCGCTGCAGCTGCTCGGCCCAGGGTCTCTAATCATACCAGCAATGCTTTTAGACATCGATGGGGATCTCTAGGATGTGATCTGTTCTAAAAAAAAAATTGAAAAAATTTGAATATTCGAAATAGCGAATATTCGCCGCGATATTCGTGTTATTCGCGAATACTCGAATATGCAATATTCGTAGCGAATATTCGCAATGCGAATATTCGTGAGCAACACTATTAATGAGTACAAAAGGGCCTAAACCTCAATTAATTGCCCTGAAAATTTGCACATACTAAGATCTCAACTTTCCAACCCTATTCAAGAAGTTTTGTGTGATTCGGTGTTCCACAAGGCAAATTGGGTTAAGCTTGTTTTTTGGGGCTCTTAATATGGCTTAACGTACAAAAAAGAGCTTACAGTAGATGTTTACCAATTTCCCCTGAAACTTCGACTTTGTTAACCATATATGTTAACTATATAGCGACCACCGCATGCAGATAGACGTCTGCAGAATGGCACGGGCAGGCAAATATGCGTACCTGTACGTCCCTTTAAATTTGGTGCCCGCCGCGTGCCTCGTGAGTGCGTTTGCGGGTCTTGGGGACTCGATGTTCCCAGGCGGCCCGGGATTATGTTCGGCAAAGGCAGAACAGGGGGATGCCTTTGTAAACAAGGCATTCCCCTGTTCTGCCTAGTGACATGTCACTTATCGAATGTTCCCTGTGATCGGGAACAGTGATCAGTGACGTGTCACTGATAGCTCCTCCCACTAACAGTTAGAATAACTCTCTAGGACACACCTAACCCCATCAGTGCCACCTAGTGGTTAACCCCTTCACTACCAGTGTCATTTTCACAGTAAGCAGTGCATTTGTATAGATAGCACTGATCGCTGTAAAAATGACAATTGTCCCAAAACTGTGTTAAAAATCCCACATCGCCGCCATTACTGGTAAAAAATAATAATAATAAAAATGCCATAAAACTATTCTCTATTTTGTAGACACTATGAGCCAGATTTTTTTTCGAAATTGTCGCTCTATTTTTGTTTATAGCACACAAATTAAAACTGCAGAGGTGATCAAATACCACCAAAAGAAAGCTCTATTTGTGGGGAAAAAAAAGACATCAAGCATGACCGCGCAATTTTCAGTTAAAGTAACACAGTGCCGAATCGCAAAAAGTGTCTGGTCTTTGGCCAACCAAATGGTCCGGGGCTGAAGTGGTTAAGATACTCAGAAAATTTCAGCTCCATTGGGTAAATCACACCATAAGTTTGTCACATTTTACAATCCCAAAACATATGGCTTAGTGTAAAAAGAGCCTAATGCAGTGGCATACTACGTCGGGGGCAGGGGGCATGCCACACCGGGTGCCACACACTGAGGGGGGTGTCAGGCCGGCGCCCCCCCTCTGCGACTGAAGACTTGGCAGAGACAGCAGGCGGCATGGGACGGTGACAGGGAGGCAGCGGCAGCCTAGGTAACACACAGCAGGCCAAAGCCGCCTACCTTTAAAGGGGGGGTGCGAGCCGCACCCGAGTAATACTCATCCCATCGGCACACCCGGGACCCAGCCGCAACGATCCCCTTCTCTCGTGGCCACGCCGAGGCTCTGATAAGTCTCGGCTGTGACTGTCTCACAGTCACACAACCGAGCAGAGTGAAGCCGCGCCGCCTCCCCCTCCTTCGTGTAGTCTACAAGTTCTGTGTGTGCAGCATGCAGCGTGCTGATCATCTGAGCCGAGCGAGGTGCATTATGGGTCTGAAGGGGGGGTGTCTGCACTGTTGTAGGGGGGTTTGTATTGTAGGGGGGGTCTGTATTGTAGGGGGAGGTCTGTATTGTAGGGGGGTATGCATTGTAGGGGGGTCGACGCCCTGCCCTGAGCCTCTGACTCTCCTTTCATGCACCCACTGTCAAGATAAGTACTCACTGAAGCTGAGAGCGGCTCACCTTTACGACTCTGCGCACTCCACCCCCTGGTGGTGAAACTGCGGAGAAGGGCGCAAAGAGGCACCGGTTACCAGCGGAAGACGAAAAGTTGATAGCAGATCCAGGTAGCACTGGTCAGCGAGCTCAGTGGGTAGGAAGTAACAGGTACTGGCATTGAGTCAGATACTGGAAAAGTTCAGACAACGTTCAAGCAGGAATTGTAAGCAGAACCGGGATGCAAGCCAGAGGTCAGGGGTTGGAGAAGGTGACAAAGTCCGAGGTACAAGCCAGAGGTCAAGGGTAGGAGACAGCAGCAGATCCAATGAAACAAGCCGGGGGTCAGGTGCAGGAGAAGGCGTAGAGTAGTCAGGTCAATTCCGGGTCACAACAAGTTCAGGCACAGGTTCAGGAAGGTTCAAACTAGCAGAAGCTGACAACAAACCAGCAACCCATCCTAAGACTGGGGCTGGCTTAAGTAGACAGTGCCGGGCTCTGATTGGCGTGTGCGTGGATGCACTCGTGCGTGCATGCGTGCCCCCCATGCACGCGCCGTTCTGCAGAACTGCGCATGCGCGTGCCCTGCTCGTGCACGAGCACGCGTGCGTGCCGACTGCGCATGGCCATGGGTCGTAGCACAACTCAGCTGTTCGAGCTGCAGATCCTCTGACACCCACCAAGTATGGGTTGGTTTGGTTTCCTCCTATCTGCAAATTATTGCTTACCAAGTCTCTCCACCATCTCTTGTCTGTCGGACTACATTATGGACTATGCTCTAAGGACAAATGTTGCAGGTTACCTCCCCCCCACTTCTCCTCCCTCCTCCTCTCCCCCATTGTTTATCTGTTTATTTTTCTTCTTTATTTAGTTATGCCTAACTGTCATAATGATCCATCCAGTTCAGCTGTAGGCTGCATTGTCTAGATTCATTCTCAGGTACTCATTGGATCCATCTTTTATGTCATTGCCTGTTGTTAAAATTCTACTTCAACCACTTGCCCACCGGGCTTGTTTTTCAGATTCGGTGTTTACGAGACTAAAACAGTTTTTTTTGCTAGAAAATTACTTAAACCCCCCAAACATTATATATATTTTTTTTCTAACACCCTAGAGAATAAAATGGCAGTCATTGCAATACTTTTTGTCACACCGTATTTGCGCAGCGGTCTTACAAGCGCACTTTTTTTGAAAAAAAAACACTTTTTTGAATAAAAAAATAAGACAACAATAAATTTGGCCCAATTTTTTTATATATTGTGATAGATAATGTTACACCGAGTAAAATGATACCCAACATGTCACACTTGAAAATTGCGCCCGCTCGTGGCATGGCGTCAAACTTTTATCCTTAAAAATCTCGATAGGCAACGTTTAAAAAATTCTACAGGTTGCATTTTTTGAGATACAGAGGAGGTCTAGGGCTAGAATTATTGCTCTCGCTCTAACGATCGCGGCGATACCTCACTTGTGTGGTTTGAACACCGTTTTCGCTTCTGTGCGCCAGCTCGTCGGGACGGGGCGTTTTACATTTTTTTTTTTGTTTTCTTATTTATTTTTAATTAGTTTATAATTTTATACATCGAAATAAATTAAAAAAAAAAAATTATCACTTTTATTCCTATTACAAGGAATGTAAACATCCCTTGTAATAGAAAAAAGCATGACAGGTCCTCTTAAATATGAGATCTGGGGTCAAAAAGACCTCAGATCTCATATTTAGGCTTAAATGCAAAAAAAGAAAAATAAAAAAAAATGTAATTTTTCAAATTTCAGAAAAAAAAAATGTTTCTTTAAGACGCTGGGCGGGACTGACGTTTTGACGTCACTTCTGCCCAGCAGAGCTGTGGGGGACGGGTGGGGGCGATTTTTCCCTCACTCGTATCCCAACACAGCCAGCAAGAGGACCCGATCGCCTCCGCCGTTACCGACGGCTCCGGTAAGCGGCGGAGAGCGCGGGAGAGCGGCGGGAGGGGGGGGGGGCCTCTCCCGCCACCGATAACGGCGATCTTGCGGCAAATCCGCCGCTGGGACCGCCATTATCGTGTACAGCACTGCCCACGGAAAAGATGGATATCTCGGTTGTGGCAGCAGCTGCTGCCGTTACCGAGATATCCATCTTTAAAGTCATGACGTCTTTTTACTATGACACCGTGGGCAAGTGGTTAAGGGCATCGGGAAGTGTTTTTCCCATTGCGCACAGATTTATTAATTGTATGTGTAATTTTTCAATAAATTATTTTGAAAAGAAAGGACATAAGGAGCAAGTCTGGTGTCCCTCATACTGAAGATCTTGGCCCAGATTCACAGAGCGATTACGCCTGCGCAACAGGAGATGCGCGTGTGTAAGTCTAAATGTGCGTTTCGTTGCGCGGCATCCCCAGAACGAGATACGCAAAAAATCAACTTTTTTTTGTCCCGCGTAATTTCGTTAGACTGGCGCATCCGTCCGCGCAAAAGTGCGATAGACACACCATTGATTTGCTAGTCAAATATGCTAATGAGGGACTTACGGGGATCCACAAAACAACGTTGGGGCAGCGCAGGCGACGCAGTGTGCGCAACAGCAAAGTGTCCTGTCTAAAATTAGAGCTGATAAAAGCTGGTCTAAAAAAAGAAAAAAAGTCTACTTGTTAGATAAAGCAACACTGTTAGTGAGCAGCTCAGCAGTCACACGTGTTGCTCAACAATCTGTATGCCAACATGCCAGGGGCATCGTCGCGCATAGCTATACTACTGACTTTAGATGAACAAAGAAGGAGGAGGGCACGGAGGATGGCACGGAGGATGGCACGGGAGAGGATATACCGTACCCGCATAGACCTGTTTGGCATGAGTGATTCTGAGGTGTATCGCATCTTCAGATTCACCCCTCATGTCATCCTGGAATTAACCACAACCCTGCAGGATGACATCACCAGCCCAACACACCGCTCACATGCAGTGCAGCCACTGGTCAAGGTCCTGGCAACACTCCATTTCCTTGCCAGTGGCTCTTTTCAAAGAACAAGTGGAGTGGTGGCTGGGATGTCACAGTCCTCCATGAGCAGATGTGTGCACCAGGTTGTCCCTGCAATACTCAGATGCATGGCCAACCAAATCATCAAACCCACCACTGAGGAGCTGCGACTGAAGGCAATGACAGATTTCTACAGAATTGGCCATTGATTGCACACATGTGGCACTCCAGCCCCCCCAGGAGACAGAGCACATGTACCGCAATCGGAAGCATTGGCATTCCATCAATGTACAGGTGATAGTCGATGCCCAAGGCCTCATATGGCACGTCCGTGCCAAACACCCAGGGTCCAGCCATGACAGCTACATATACAATCAATGCCACATCCGATTGGAATTCGATCAGAACGTGTATGGGGACACCTGGCTGGTTGGTGAGTGACATGGGTGGCAGGCATGACTATCCCCTCCCATGATGCACATCACAAGGGGCACATGCATGACTAACATCCTCCTGTCTTTTCCCTTACAGGTGACTCTGCATATCCACTGGGACCCCATCTCATGACTCCTATCCGGAACCCCCAAACCCCAGGAGAGGAAAGATACAATCAAGCACATGCCCAAACCCGTGCAGTGGTGGAGCGCACCTTTGGCATCCTAAAGTCACGTTTCCGATGCCTGGATAAGTCTGGGGGTACCCTCTTGTACTCCCCAAACTTTGTGTGCCAGATCATCGGTGCATGTTGCATGCTGCACAACTTTGCAGAAAGAAAGGGCCTGCAGATTGACCTACGTGATGACCTGACCCCTGAACCAGACAATCCCCCCCTAACCGAGGTTACCCCGTCTTCTGAGGGAAGAGCAGCCAGGAGACAGCTCACATTGGGCATCTTTGCACGTTAAACATACACATTAATCATGGCACAATAAGAATGCATGCATGCACAACACTGTGGTCCCTAGCACACACACCCCACATCCACATCAAATTGGATTGGCACCAGTCCACCATGCAGGACTTGTGAGCAGCAACGCCACGCCAAGGCTCCAATTATGTCACTGTACATTCATACACCATTCACACGGACCTGAGGATCACTTCTCCCTGGTCCTGGGGAACCAAAATAGAGAGTGACACCCCTTTTCCAGCAGGAATGTCACCCCCACATTCACACAGCATTCACAACCCCAAAAAAAAAAAGATGACAAAAGATGACAAAAAAAATAAAAAAAATAAAAAAAATTTGAAAAAATAAATAAATTGGGGGAAAAAAAAATTACTGCCCTCTGCGTGAGCCACGCCTGGGGCGCCCCCGGCCACGGCCCCGGCTTCTCAGGGGAGACTCATGGGGGAGGGGTAAAACCGGGGAAGGAGGATCAGCCCCTGATCTCTGCCCACCTGGTGGCCTGCCCTCCAAGGCCATGGCAATTCTGTCCAGGGCAGCACCAACTGTTGCCGTGTTGGCCTGGATAGCCAGGGTAAGGGCCCTCACATCCTGCCCAACGCCTGCTGATGTCATCTGCAGTTCATTTAGGCAGGTTGTGAAAGCCCGGGAGTGGGAGTCCAGGTTCCCCAGCGTATCCTTGATGGAGGACAGGCTCTCCTCCATCCGAACCAATGTCTGGCTGACCTGTCCCAGATGGTGGGTCTGGAGGAACTGGTCCCTTCTCAGGGTGGCGGGCAGGAGATCGGCCAACCCCCTGGTGGTCTGGGATGACATCCTGCCTCCAGCTGATGCTTGTGGCCGGGGAGAAGGGGAGGCCCTTGTGAGGGGAGCCATGTTGGGGGAGGAGGGGGGGGGCTCCCCCTTAGGGAGGCCTGCCTGCTGCCAGCCAGAGGGGAGGAGTCCTCAAAACCCAAACGTCCAGTGCCTGACATGGACTCCTCCTCCTCATGATTCTCCTCCTCCTCATGATTGTCCTGCTCCTCATGATTGTCCTGCTCCTGTTGAACCTCCTCCGCGGACTCCGGCCTTGTTGGGGGGGCCTCATTAGGCTGCTGTCCTGGGGTTGGTGCGGTCAGGCCAGCTGGCCCTGCACCCTCCTGCACATCTGTGGATGACACAAAACATTCACAGGTTGGAGGATCCACACACTTGCCACATATTCCCTTTCACCCCCTCCCCCACACATGCTACACACCTGATATAAAAAAAAAAAATTACCTGGCACCACGGGCTCCGGACTTGAGTCAAAGCCGGGCAGGCCCTCAACTTCATGCCGATGAAAGGTCAGGGCCACCGCACGCTCCTCCGCTGTCAGGCTAATACGGCATGGTGGGCCCCCTCCTGTGCCCCTGGCATGGGCATGCATTCTGGCCAACTTCTTTTTGACCAGACGCCGGAGGTCATTGATTTTTTTGTCAATCCCAGACCTGGTCCGTGTCTCCCCCTGCCCCGCTGAATTCACCTGGTCAGTGATCCTATCCAAAATCTCCCTCCTCCTGGCCGGGGTGGTGTTGGCACTCTCTGGGCCGTGGAGGTAACGCCCATACTCGCTAATGGCCCGGGCAAGAATCTGTTTTTCCACAACTGTAAAATTCAGCTTGCGTTTTCTCTCACTCATCCTTCCAAAAAAAAACAGTCCCAGTCAACAAAATTCACGCACACAAACAAGCCCAACCAATCACAAAAAAAAACACACAGAGAGAAAACGACTCAGCAAGAAACAGTCCCCAAAAAACAAAACAAAAATACAGCAGAAAAAGAAACAAAAATAAATATATCAATCAAACAAACAGTCTCTCAGACACTTATCAAAAACCACTTTCAAAAATCTACTAACAACCACTTGATCACACAGAACACTAATCTGACAACTACAAAACACACCGAAACGAACAACAAGAACAAAAGCACTTTGTTAAATGGGAAGGGACAAAGGGATGTACTTTTGCAAAGGAAGTGCGTTTGTGTGTGTCTATGCTGTTTGCGTAGTTCACAACGTTGCCCTAGTCCATTTCCAATTTCACTGATTGCGCCGCTCCCGAGTTGTGAGCATGTGCACATCGGAGCTGACATGGTCTCGTTCAAGCGCGCATGCGCGAGCCGGCCGGCCCTTCATTTGCATGGGGTCACGGCTCATTTCAATGTAACACGCCCACGTCCTTTCCAATTTGTATTACTCCTCCTTACGCCTCTGGAAAAACGTTACGTATGCGCAATTTCCTGCGCAAAAGCTACGAGAATAGGGTGATTACGCGGCAAAATTGTGCAAGTCTAACGTAAAGGCGGTGCGCTACGCCGGTCCAATAATGCGCAGATGTACGTGAATCTGGGCCCTTATGTCTATCCTTATTCAGCTGTTGCTCTAATACCCAGTGCCAGCATGTGCTCCCATTGATTCTGCACTGTGGAATACTGAAAGGGAATGAATGGTGAGTCTGGAGTTCTGTTCTAATCTAGTTTTGCCATGGATGTTCTCACCCCTATACCTTCTTCCAGTTACTGAGTCCTCCAATAAAGCATAAAAAAATGTACTTAAAACGACTGGCACCAAACCTTTCTTTGATCGCACAGCCCTTCAAGTAGCCTAGTATCTGTCGGAGATCTAAATGTCAGCCTTCCCTGCCTTTAGGCGTCTATGCTATGCCTCTGGGGGTCAGGGGGTGCTTTACTTGTTTTTTTTTGGGAGTTTATTGTACAAAAAACAAACTTGGATGTTATCCAATTTCCCCAAAATTCACACAATAGAAGACTGTATCTATGTCAGTATAATCTAAAAATATCAGATTGTTTGGTAGAACAGACCAAAGGTTCACTTTTAACTATTTTATTATAGCCCTGAAATTGTTTATTGGAATAACTTAAAGGGTAATTTCAGAAAACAGAAAATATGTAAAGTAAACTTACACTGTACTGTACATCCCCCTCTGCCACCATCCGGTGCTTCTCCGGGCACTCCCGTACCATCGGAGGCCCGGAAAACGAATCGTCCGCTTCCGAAAGAAGAGCATAGAGATTTAATCTCTATGACCGTCGGAGGCCTGGGTGCGATGTTATGACGTCAAGCCCGGGTACCCTGAAGTAAAGAAAGCATGAGATCGGTGAATTTTTTTTCACAATCTCATGCGTTCCAGCCTGGAGGAGAGATGTGAGGTCTTATTGACCCTGCATCTCTCCATAAAGAGGACATGTCACACACTATTCCAATTACAAGGGATGTTTACATTCCTTGTAATAGGAATAAAAGTGATCAAATTGTAAAATTAAAAAAAATTAAGTAAAATAAAAAAATAAAATATATATTTTGTTTATACTCCCCTGTCCCCAGTAGCTCGCGCTCAGAAGCGAATGCACACGTAAGTCCCGCCCACATATGTAAATGCCGTCAAACCACACATGTGAGGTATCGTCGCGTGCGTTAGAGTGAGAGAAATAATTCTAGCACTAGACCTCCTCTGTATTCCATGAGTGTGTGCAATTTTAAATTGTGACAAGTTAGGTATCTATTTACTCAGCGTCACGTCATTACATATATATACTGTTTGGAGGTTCTGAGTAATTTTCTAGCAAAAAAAATATATTTTTCACATGAAGGAGAGAAGTGCCAGAATAGGCGTGGTTAAGCTAAATGTCACTCATTTCCCTTGTGGGAAACCAAAATCCATAAAACTTTCAGGATAGGGTTGGGAAGATTAAAACTTTGGTTGTGAAAATTCTCAAGGCTATTGATTAACCACTTCAGCCCCGGAAGGATTTGCCCCCTTATTGGCCAGGTCATTTTTTGCGATACTAGACTGTGTCAATATAAACGACAATTGCGCAGTTGTGCGACGTTGTACCCAAACAAAATGGATGTCCTTTTTTCCCCACAAATAGATCTTTCTTTTGGTGGTATTTGGTCATCGCTGCGATTTTTATGGGTGTTACCTATGAGTCCTCTAGGAAAAAGGTACCGACCATGATCATCTGCCATAATTTCTTCAAGCTTAAAAAAGACACACTGCCTCTGAACCCAATGGCTATTCCTTTGGCTTTACTTGTATCAGAAAGGCTATAATACCATTTTGGATACTGATTTGAAAAGAGTCTGACCGGGGAAGTGTGTGTGTGAGATGAGTTTCTAGAAGAAAAACGATGGAACAAGCTGCAGGTTTTGATTCATTCATTACCTGATAACGTTTCATTGCATGGTTCAGACCCCTGACATTATACAAAATAATGTTTATTAGGGATGAGCTTCGTATTCAAATCGAACTTATGTTCAACTCGAACATCGTATGTTCGATCGTTCGTCGAATTACGGCCAATCACAGCTTGCAAAAAACGGAGAGCAATAATTAGGCAAAGCCAGGGTGGCTTTGGCCATTTATGGCTCAGGGGGTTTAGTACAAGCCCCACAGGGCGTGTACTGCAGGTCGGCCTTGTGTAGTGTGTTGCGATGGTTAAAAGAGAGAAGACAGAGAGAGAGAGAGAGAGAGTGTCATTTTTAGTAGGTAGATAGAGCAGGCAGGCAGGCAGGCTGGTCAGTTAAAATTAAAGTGTGTAGAGGAAATATATGCATCCCAGGTGTTGTGTATATACTGTATATTTATACACTGTATAGTTTAGCTAGATCAGCTCTTCCTAATTTACTGGCAGGCAGGTGATTGTGCTAGCTGCAGTATTCTCATATGGGTGTATTGCCTGTGTCCTCTGCAGGTTGCACCTAAAGTTACGTAGTGTGTGTACTGCCTTTGTCCTCTGCAGTTTGCACCTAAAGCTACTTGGTGTGTACTGCCCATGTCCTCTGCAGATTTCACCTAAAGCTACGTGGTGTGTGTACTGCCTGTGTCCTCTGCAGTGTGCACCTAAAGCTACGTGGTGTGTGTACTGTCTGTGTCTGTGCTATTTTTCTCAATGATTTTCATCCATATTGCAGGGACCAGACATTACATTAAAGCCGCAAGCAGTTTTAACTTGCATATTAGGCTTTAAAATGAGCACCTTTGAATTTGAAACGTTCGAGTCCCATAGACGTGAATGGGGTTCTAAATGTTCACGCGAATGGTCGGTCTGTTCAAAGGTTCTGGTGTGAACCGAACGGGGGGGTGGGGTTGTTCGGCTCAAACCTAATGTTTATAGTAGCCATTAGGGATGAGCTTCGAGTTCGAGTACAATTCACTTAGCTACATAAGAGCGGTCTCTGGCTCCCGGGGAAATCATTTTTCTTATTTTGCTTATTTTTCTTTTGCGAGCATTTAGCGATTAATGAAGTGAGTCTCCCTTCTAAATTGCTAAGGGCTACTGCCAAAGAGTCCTCAGTGACAAACGCAGACCCAGACACCTCAGGAGAGGTTGTGACCCCTACTGAAGTCAATGGCTTATCCTGCACAGGTGCATCATAAATTACCAGAGACGAAGGTACCAAGTGGGCCCTGGTAGAGGCTCTCGTCTTAGGTGGCATTGATTTTTTCTCTTTTTTTACCCCTGTATTTTTCCTTTGGGAAGACATATTACCAAACAACAAAGCTAAGGTACTATCAACTGCATATACTTCTGTGCTAGTTAAGCCTTTTACATACAGTATGCAACTAATCACACAGTTTCTTGCTAAGTGGGTGCCCTCTTTTGGGAGTGCCAGATAACCATCCACATAGAGACCTTACGTGTCCTTTAGCTGCTGTGTCCCATCCAGGGAGAGCTGCAAGTTTGCATGCCCTTTTATGAGCTTCTGCCTGTTACAGAATGCTGTGATGACGTGCCTGCACACAGGCGCATGCACGGGTGCGCGCACGCCCACAACCCCACACCTTCGTGCCCCCATAAAGCATGCCTCTGTGTGCGCGCACACGCCTAAGGGTTTGGTGCAAGTAACACTGAAGTTACCTTCATAACATTTCATCCTGGGGGAAGCAGTGTGCTGGAGTACCCAGCCTTTCCTGTAGGGAGGAGGGACCTGGCTGGTAGGCAGAGCTCTGCAGCGAAGAGTTTGCTGTCTGAATGACCTGACACTGTATGAAGTTTTGGTGAGTAGAAACTCAACTCTTTACTCCCTCTAGTGGCGTAATTAGAGAAGACACCCACTTACAAGAAAAAGGGAAATCTTAATACTTTTTTCTGCTTACCTTGTCCACGCTGCAGGTTTTGCTGAAGACCAGACAAAAAAAAAAAAAAAAAACAATCTTCACCAATCACCGTGGGTATTGTGTGCCAACCTTCAGGGATATGGGTTCCTACTTAAAGGATGCCTCTTCCCTGGGCCATGTAAAAGACTCTGCCAGGACATTTAGCATTTGTTAAAAAGCTAAAGTGTTGGACTCTAGAGCCCAGTCCTCCAAAGAGAAACATTACAGGCAATAACCATCCAATTGGGGCGTAATAAATTAAGCTTCTCGGATGGACCTAAAGTATAGATAGCTTTTTTGCCCAAAGGACCTCCATGGCAGAGCTTCCTTAGCACTTATCCTCATCGCATCCAATCTTCTTCCGTTCTCATAGGTTGTGCCAGTGTCCAATCACCTCTGATGACCATACAACCCACTATCTAATGACTAAGGCTCTGTGTCCCGTGGTGTACGATAAAGAAATTAAACTTTAACAAAAACACTGAACTCCAACTAAAGAAAACACAATTTTTTTGGTGACTAATAGAATCAGAATTTGTTATTGGTTGACGTTTTTCATCAGTAAATTAATCAACATTTAATTAATGATAGGTGATTTTTTTTTTCAATGTGGTATGTTAGAATATTAACTCTATATTTAGTATGGTAAGTCCACATTTTCTTTTGACTTCAACTCTCTCTATTTATCTGTCTTTATGTCTTTCTCTCTGCGTAGGTTGCCCTTTTTGAACAGTATAATATTGCTTTAACTCATCAGTTATATAGGCATTCCCTTCTGACACAGATCACAAAGTCAGTGCTTCAAAATGTCCTTGAGGAATATGCTATATAGGGCATTGTACAAGGAGATTTCAAATGTTGTATAATGAACATAAATATACCATCATTAAAAGCAATATAGATTCCCTCATCGAAAGGCATGTTTTCCCAACAGACCATGATTCTAGACAATTAAGGCTTTTAATTCCTCATACAAAGACAGAAGTACAAAGGGGAATGCCAGTAAAAAGTATGTTGAGTTAAAATGTTACCACAGCATTTCTCCCATAGAGACCATGTGTGGGCACACATTGACTTTTAGCTTGGGGGTTAAAATAATCCAGATTTTGATTTTATAATCTTAGGTATATCAAGCTACTTATGTTTTGTTTACTTTAAAGTCTTTCTTATTTTATATTGATTTTGCTGTTGCAATCTCCAAACAATGTATAGCTTTCATGCTTACATTTATTTTCTAGGATTGTGTTTTTAAGGCAGAAATCGGAACTATGTCATCATTAATAGTCAGGCGTATAACTGTAAAATCTCCATAAAATAAGGTGACATAAAATTATTTTAGTAAACCAGCATAAGTGCAGCGCAATAATAACCAAAATATAAATATACAATATACAAATGTGCAAATCAGTGTCCAAACAAAAAAGGAACATCCGAGGACAAAATGTGAAAAATATATATAAATACAAATATAAATATATAGGCCCAGATTCACAGAGTGATTACGCGTGCGCAACTGCTGTTGCGCGTGCGTAAGTCTAAATGTGCGCGTGCGTATAGTTGCACGCGATTCACAAAACAATATACGCCAGAAATCTACGTTTTTTGGTCCGGCGTAATTGAGTTAGACCTTCGCTTCCCTTCGCGCAAAACTGCGCTAGACACACCATTGATTTGCTAGTCAAATATGCTAATGAGGGAGTTACGGGGATTCACAAAAAAACGCAGTTGCTGCGCAGGCTACGCGATGTGCGCAACAGCAAAATGTTCTGTCTAAAGTTAGAGGACCTAAAAGCTGGTCTAAATTTTGAAAAAAAGTCTAATTGTCAGATAAAGCAACACTGTTAGTGAGGAGTTCAGCAGTCACGCGTGTTGCCCAACAATCTGTATGCCAACATGCCAGGGGCATCGTCGCGCATAGCTATACTACTGACTTTAGATGAACAAAAAAGGAGGAGGGCACGGAGGATGGCACTAAGGAGGGCACGGGAGATGTTTTTTTTTTTTTTTTTTATTTGCTTATATAAAATTTACAATTTAAATTAATCTAATACAATATTCTTATCTGATACAAGCCCCTCACTCTTCACTTGATATATCACACACGCATAGACATCTTTGGCATGAGTGATTCTGAGGTGTCTCGCATCTTCAGATTCACCCCTCATGCCATCCTGGAATTACCACAACCCTGCAGGAGGACATCAGCAGCCCAACACATGACACTACCCATGACACCCATGACAGCTACATATACAATCAGAGCCCCATCCCCACAGATTTCGAACAGAACATGTATGGGGACAGCTGGCTGGTTGGTGAGTGACATGGGTGGCAGGCATGACTATCCCCTCCCGTGATGCACACCTCACAAGTGGCACATGCATGACTAACATCCTCCTGTCTTTTCCCTTCAAGGTGACTCTGCATATGCACTGGTACCCCATCTCATGACCCCATCTCATGGCAGCTCACATTATGCATCTTTGCACGTTAAACACACACATTAATCATGGCACAATGAGAATGCATGCATGCACACCACTGTGGTCCCTAGCACACACACCCCACATCCTCATCACATTGGATTGGCACCAGTCCACCATGCAGGACTTGTGAGCTGCAACGCCATGCCACGGCTCCAATTATGTCACTGTACATTCATACACCATTCACACAGACCTGGCGATCACTTCTCCACCACAAATGAGGGTGACACCCCTTTTCCCGCAGGAATATCACCCCCACATTCCAAAATCATACACAAACAGAACCAAAAAAATTAAATAAATGACGAGCAAAAATAAAAAATGCCCAGCAAAAATATAATTTAAACAAAATAACAACAAAGAAAACACATAAAAGACAAAAATCACTCTGCAAAACAGTCCTCAAATATCTCAAAGACACGTCACAAACAAACAAAAGCACCTTGCTGTAGAGGGAGGGATACAAAGGGATGTATTTTTGCAAAGGAAGTGCATTTGTGTCTGTCTATTTATGCTGTCTGCGTAGTTCATAAAGTTGCCCTAGTCCATTTCCAATTTCACTGATTGCGCCGCTCCCGAGTTGTGAGCATGCGCACAACGGAGCTGACATGGTTTCCTTCACGCGCGCATGCGCGAGTCGGCCGGCCCTTCATTTGCATGGGGTCACGGCTCATTTCAATGTAACACGCCCACGTCCCTCCCAATTTGTATTACTCCTCCTTACGCCTCAGGAAAAAACCTTACGCTTGCGCAATCTCTTGCGCAAAAGCTTCGTGAATCGCGGGATTACGCGGCTAGATTGCGCAAGTCTAACGGAAAAGTGGTGCGCTACGCCGGTCCAATAATGCGCCGATGTACGTGAATCTGGGCCATAGTGTCAGATGAAAGTCCATAAAAATATTCCACCAGTGCTGAAGAGTTCATAGATTGTGACAATCCCTCCACCTTAGGTCTATCTGGTTACTCTCACCTTCCAGCATGGACCCCTGAATCACCAGGAAGTCATGCAAGCATAAAATAACATGGATCAGATGCCTCAGAGAAACATCTCCTAAATGTTGCAAAATAGAAGAAAGGATCTAAGTGCTCTCCGTTGAAACTTTTAACAAGCGTTTATTAAAATATACACAGGCTACTCACAATACGGCTGAATAAAAACAGCATGTAGTGATGCCGAAGGGACTGTGGATAGCAGTGGATGACGTCATATGTAGCTACCTCCCCCATACGCGTTACGTTCTTGACGGAACTTCCTCAGTGGGGCGTGGCTATGGCGTCACCCGTTCACCTATTTGTAGATGGCCGTTGCTTTAGTGACAGGCTGAAACTCAGCACAGCTAGGCGGGACATCTTATGTCATCCCATAAATGAGCGCCATATAGTTGTGACAGCCAACACTAAAAAGACCGACCATAACATCTTTCAGCTTAGATAGCCAATCGGGACAAACAAAATAATAACTATAATAACTCATAATGCTCACCTTAATATTAAAAAAGAGTATTGCACTATGTATTATAAAATCCCCCAACATATTAGGAATTATATCGCGATCATGTGGCTAAAGTCCATGATACTCCCATAGATTATGTCTAATAATTGTAGCGAGGTATAAACATCAACCGATGCCATTCCACAGAACAGTCTATCAATTAATTATATAATTATAAACAAAAGAATCACTAGAGACCTCTAATAGGACTAACAAATTATAAATCTGACTACAATATATAAATATTCTATAAAAAAATATTAAATAAATAAAATAAAATACAAAAAACAAAAAATTAAAAATTACTTATCAGAAATAAAACAATTCAAATCAAAATCAGGGGTAAGAACCTTAGTCTCTACTATCAAATAAGATTCTCGCTGACTGATTTGGCATATATAATTTCCACCCCTCCAATAGCGATCTATTCTCTCGATCCCCTAAAACTTTAAAAATGTTGGGTCTCTGTTATGATGTTGTCGAATATGTTGTTGAGACACTGTGGGTACGTAGCTCTCTCTTAGGCCCTGTAGTTTGATGGTGTGTATGGCCCATCAGACCGATGTCCGTCAGACCAAAGTTTTAAAAGATGCTTTAAAACCTGTCTGATGGAACCTGTCCATCGGACAGGTTCGATGGTTAGTACACAAAAGCATCGGACCAAAAACCCGCGCATGCTCAGAATCAAGTTGACGCATGCTTGGAAGCATTGAACTTCGTTTTTTCATCACGTCGTTGTGTTCTACGTCACGGCGTTCTGGTCTGATCGGATTTTGGTCCGATGGTGTGTACGCACATCAGACAAGTTCAGAGTTGTCTGATGAAAACGGTCCGTCAGACAAGTCTCATCAGACATGTGTACAGGGCCTTGATGTTGTTGACATGACACCGTTTCTATCAGAAGGTTTGAAATAATTACGTGTTTTGAAAGTGTCCATATCTTTCAAATTGTGTAATTATTTCAAACCTTTTGATAAAAACATTTATATTCCGTTGTTGGATAGCTGTCACTATAAAAGTTGGTTGTGTAACATCCCTAGGGGACAGTTCATCCGTCTCAGAAGAAACTGTACTTCTAATACTGATTTTTTAGCACAATCTAATATTCTAGCTGACAGATTTCAGCAAAAAGGATATGACAAGGACAGTATCCGGAATGAAATATTGAAAGTCGGTACTCTGAATAGAACTGACCTTATTTCGGATTTTAAAAAAGAAAAGAAAGAAAAATATGAATTCAAAATTGTTTTGGATTTAATATCCAACATAAACAGTTTGAAAAGACCGTAGGCAAACATTGGGAGGTATTAAGAAAAGACAAGGTTCTGAGAGCTGTTCTTCCTCCACGTCCTCTTTTTATTTATAAAAAGGCACCTACTTTAAGAGATGTAATTGCCCCAGGGGCCATTGATCCACCCATTTTCAAGGAAAACAGAATTTTTTGTTTCCTCACAGGGTTTTATGCCTGCGGACGCTGTCAAGCGTGTAAACAATGTAAGTTTAACATAAAAAAAAACATAAGTATTTTACTTCCTTTTCTACTAAAAAAATCTTACACCATTAGGAACCTTATCACACGTGGTACTGTTGGCGTGGTCTATATGCTGGAGTGTAATTGCGGACTCCAGTATATAGGCCGGACCTTAAGGCCCCGTACACACGAGCAAATAGATTTGTTCAAATCGGTCGGACCGACCGATTTGAACAAATCTGTCTGCTGGCCGTTTTGGTTTGATCGCTGTACACACGATCAAACCAAAATCCCCGCCAGCAGACAGCGCAGTGACGTGGAGGTTACTTCCGGGCATGCGTCGAATCCATTTGACGCATGTGCGAGAAGATATGTCTGCTGGTTAGCGTACTACCCAGCAGACATATCAGGCAGACGGATTCCCAGCAGACAGATTTTAAAGCATGCTTTAAAATCTGTCGGCCGACCGTTTCCAGCAGATAGATTTGATCGTGTGTACGCGGCCTAAGGCGGCGTACACACGATCGGATATATCCGATGAAAACGGTCCGCGGACCATTTCCATCGGATATGTCCGATCGGGAGTTTGATCCGATGGCGTGTACACACCATCGGATCAAATTCCCCGCCGCCGGACGGCGCGGTGACGTAGTGGTGACGCGGCGGTGACGTTGACGCCGCCGCGTCACCGCCACGTCACCGCACCAGGAAGTAAAACACTTCCGCGCATGCGCCGAATCCATTCGGCAGCGGCGCGGCGGCGGTGGGGGCCGACATGTCTGCTGGTAAGTGTACTAACCAGCAGACATGTCGGGCGGACAGATTCCCACCGGATAGATTTCAAAGCATGCTTTGAAATCTGTCGGGTGGAGAAATCTGTCCGCTAGCCCATACACACGAGCGGAGATGTCTGCTGAAACGGTCCATCGGACCGTTTTCAGCGGACATATCCCCTCGTGTGTACGCGGCCTAAGACCCATGGGAGTTCGGATTGGCAAACATGAAAAGAGAGAGAGCGACGCCTTCTAAGCGTAACAAGTGAATATTCATTCAAATAAAAACATGTAAAGGTAATATACTCACAAACGGAGCTACATGACTGCCATTAAAAAGTTCATCTGCTATAGTCCCAGGAAAGACTGTGGTCATTCGGTGTCCAAAGGACTGGATACAACTGGTTCCTTTGCCTCGATTGTCTGCGTCGGTGGGGGCCAAACACCTCGGAACACTGGAGAAGGGGAGCTTGTTTCCCGAGTGTGTTTCTGGATTGACGTCATTTCCGAGTCAAGGTTTAGCGGGAGGATGCGCGCGTTCGAGACATGCGTGTCTCTTCTTCAGGCACAAGAGGAGCCATCTTGCAAATGGAAATATAGGCACAAGTGGGCTGGCTGAACGTTATCCTATTGGCTAACTTTTTGACTAAAGAAACCAATGACATTCGGGATACACAAACAACAAAAGCGGTCTGAAATTTATAGGCAGCGATAAAAAAGTGGTAATGGTGGTAATAAAACATATTATATAAAACAACAAAGTCTGAGAAGATATGAATTAGAGAAAGGGGTTAATAGTTGGGGAAAGCACTGCCGCACAACGATGCGCCCACATGAACTGGACCTATGCATGCGCAAAAACCTGTAAATACAACAGGAATATCTATATATATAGGGATGTACCTATATAGATATATAAGAAGGCCAGTATGGTGGCCTGAGTTTATGGGAGGAGCCCGGAGGGTATTTAAGCAGCCCACTCACACATGCTCTTTGTCGGTTCAGTGTGCAGTACTACACGTCACTTGGCCGACTCTTCCCAGCTCACCTCATGTCCGTGAGTCTGCGCATTCAATCGCATTCGACATCGCAATCGCTTTGTGGCTTCTCCCTTCATGGTCTTCGCCGGCGGTTCCTGCTTACTGTCGCAGGTAGGATTCAAACCTTTTCGTATCTTGTGCAATCTTGCAAATCCTGCATCTCTTTTGGAAAAAAAATCTGCCTCTGAGTTATTGTTGCTCATGTTCCAACATCATTTGGCTCAGGCGTAGTACATTTGTAACTTCCTTCTGCCAAACATACGATTCATTTGTAAATCCATTTGGAGATTAGCATGTGTTTGTATGGGTTCTTTGGCAGATTGAGGTGGTAATTGGACTCACATGGTGCCTTGTCTGCACTTGATTAGCCTGGGGGGATGGGTGGTTGGTAGGTGTTCGGTTTCAAAGCAAGGGGTAGCATACACTCTACAACCAAATCGTATTAGATTCGTTCAATACTCCTTACTACCGATTCGTATCGAATTTGTTTCATGCATTTTTACAACCGTTTTGTATCAGATACATTGCATGCTTTCTACCGCTGTCATTCATTGTTCCCCCATGCCGTGTGTTTTTAGTTCCCGCAGCGGAACTTACGAATTGTTTGTTCACGGTTCTTCTCTCTCATTTATTTACCAAAGTTATTGCCTGTGCGTCATGCATGGCGCCACACCACACTCTTCGGATGTGTTGCACATCCACTCCAGTCCAAAGCAAACCCAGTCGCACGTTCACTGTCCCAGGTAGGATTCGTTAGCTTGTTTGTCATGTCAAATTCGTGGCCACTCATGGTGTCACCCGTACCATATGTTTGGTTCCCGCAGTGGAGCTTACAAAGCATTGATACGCACTTCTCGTGTTCTATTTTCTACACCAAACCTCATTGTTTTGCCCCATGCACGGCATCACGCTACACCTTCCCGACATGTTTCACTCCAGCCACAGTCCGCTGCAAACTCACTTGCATGGCCCACTGTCGCAAGTAAGAATGTTATTACATTCTTTATGTCCTATCAATTTGCTACCATTCGTTGTCTCCCATATTGTTCATTAGTGGTCCCTACGGAACCACGATTCAAACAGGCGTTGTCCTTCTACCTTATACTGCTTGCTTAAGGTACAAACAAACCAGGTGTTTCTATCCTTTCTCAGTAACCCAATTCTTATTGATTGAGACCTTGCAACCATGCAAATCATCTCAGCAGCCTGACACCCTTGTTAAGACCCTTGCAACACATGACCTTTACTAAACACAAAAAAAAAAAAATATATAAAAACGCAAAAAAAAAAACGCAAAAAAAAAAAAACCTTTGCCACCACGCAATCTCAGCACCTCGGCAACCTGACACCTGTTGAGACCGTTGCAACCACGCAAAATCGTCTCAGTAGCCTGACACCCTTGTTGAGACCCTTGCAAACGCAATATCGTCTCAGCAGCCCCACACTGATTGAGATCCGTGCAACCATGCAAAATCATCTCAGCAGCCTGACACCCTTGTTAAGACCCTTGCAACACATGACCTTTACAAAACGCAAAATAAAATAAAAAATGAATAAATATAAAAACGCAAAAAAATAAAAAACGCAAAAAAATAAAAAAAACGCAAAAAAAAAAACCTTTGCCAACACGCAATCTCAGCACCTCGGCAACCTGACACCTGTTGAGACCGTTGCAACCACGCAAAATCGTCTCAGCAGCCTGACACCCTTGTTGAGACCCTTGCAACACATGACCTTTACTAAACGCAAAAAAAAAAATATATATAAAAACGCAAAAAAAAAACACAAAAAAAAATAAAAATAAAAAAACCTTTGCCACCACGCAATCTCAGCACCTCGGCAACCTGACACCTGTTGAGACCGTTGCAACCACGCAAAATCGTCTCAGCAGCCTGACACCCTTGTTGAGACCCTTGCAAACGCAATATCGTCTCAGCAGCCCCACACTGATTGAGATCCGTGCAACCATGCAAAATCATCTCAGCAGCTTGACACCCTTGTTAAGACCCTTGCAACACATGACCTTTACAAAACTCAAAATAAAATAATAAATGAATAAATATAAAAACGCAAAAAAATAAAAAAACGCAAAAAAATAAAAAAAACGCAAAAAAAAAAACCTTTGCCACCACGCAATCTCAGCACCTCGGCAACCTGACACCTGTTGAGACCGTTGCAACCACGCAAAATCGTCTCAGCAGCCTGACACCCTTGTTGAGACCCTTGCAACACATGACCTTTACTAAACGCAAAAAAAAAAAAATATATAAAAACGCAAAAAAAAAACACAAAAAAAAATAAAAATAAAAAAACCTTTGCCACCACGCAATCTCAGCACCTCGGCAACCTGACACCTGTTGAGACCGTTGCAACCACGCAAAATCGTCTCAGCAGCCTGACACCCTTGTTGAGACCCTTGCAAACGCAATATCGTCTCAGCAGCCCCACACTGATTGAGATCCGTGCAACCATGCAAAATCATCTCAGCAGCTTGACACCCTTGTTAAGACCCTTGCAACACATGACCTTTACAAAACTCAAAATAAAATAATAAATGAATAAATATAAAAACGCAAAAAAATAAAAAAACGCAAAAAAATAAAAAAAACGCAAAAAAAAAAACCTTTGCCACCACGCAATCTCAGCACCTCGGCAACCTGACACCTGTTGAGACCGTTGCAACCACGCAAAATCGTCTCAGCAGCCTGACACCCTTGTTGAGACCCTTGCAACACATGACCTTTACTAAACGCAAAAAAATAAAAATATATAAAAACGCAAAAAAAAAACCCGCAAAAAAAAATAAAAATAAAAAAACCTTTGCCACCACGCAATCTCAGCACCTCGGCAACCTGACACCTGTTGAGACCGTTGCAACCACGCAAAATCGTCTCAGCAGCCTGAAACCCTTGTTGAGACCCTTGCAAACGCAATATCGTCTCAGCAGCCCCACACTGATTAAGATCCGTGCAACCACGCAAAATCATCTCAGCAGCCTGACACCCTTGTTAAGACCCTTGCAACACATGACCTTTACAAAACGCAAAATAAAATAAAAAATGAATAAATATAAAAACGCAAAAAAAAATAAAAACGCAAAAAAAAAAAAAACTTTGCCACCACGCAATCTCAGCCCCTCGGCAACCTGACACCCGTTGAGACCATTGCAACCACACAAAATTGTCTCAGCAGCCTGACACCCTTGTTGAGACCCTTTCAAACGCAATATCGTCTCAGCAGCCCTCACACTCATTGACATCCTTACAACCACTTGTATATCGTCTCAGCAGCCTGACACCCTTAAGACCCTTGCAACACATGACCCTTACAAAAGGCAAAAAAAAAAAAAGATATATAAAAACGCAAAAAAAAATAAAAGCAAAATTAAATATTAGAGTGCAAAAAATAAATAAAAAATGTTGCCACCACACAATCTCGGCCCAGCAACCTGACACCTGTTTAGACCATTGCAACCACGCAAAATCGTCTCAGCAGCCTGACACCCTTGTTGAGACCCTTGCAAACGCAATACCGTCTCAGCAGACCCACACTCATCGAGACCCTTGAAACCACACAAAATCATCTCAGCAGCCTGACACCCTTGACGCAAAGGAAAAATATATATATACAGTATAAAAAAAAAAAAAACGTTGCCACCACGCAATCTCGGCCCAGCAACCTGACACCTGTTGAGACCATTGCAACCACGCAAAATCGTCTCAGCAGCCCTACATTCATCAAGGCCCTTGCAACCACGCAAAACCATCTCAGCAGCTTGACACCCTTGTTGAGATCCTTGCAAACGCAATACCATCTCAGCAGCCCCACATTCATCAAGGCCCTTGCAACCACGCAATACCGTCTCGGCAGCCTCACACCATTGTTGAGACCCTTGCAAACGCAATACCATCTCAGCAGCCCCACATTCATCAAGGCCCTTGCAACCACGCAATACCGTCTCGGCAGCCTCACACCATTGTTGAGACCCTTGCAAATGCAATACCGTCTCAGCAGCCCCACACTCATCGAGAGCCTTGCAACCACGCAATACCGTCTCAAGCAACCTCCCACTCATCAAAGACCTTTGTGACCACGCAGTCTCGCCCCAGCAACATGGCATTCATTGAGACCCTTGCAGCCAGAAAAATGGGTGTTTTTCAGCCGCCCCTGATCTCTCCTCTATGTTATCTTACCAGTACGTCTACACAGGATCCCCAATCACTCCTCTATGTTATATTATCAGTACATGTACACAGGATCATTTATAGTAATTTCTAGGCAGTTGAGTTCAGAAACCTTCTCGAAAAAAAAAAAAAAAAAAATGGGTTCAGACGGATGTTCAAAGGCATTCAAAACGCCGATGCCTGTAACAGCTTGTAAACACAGCCAGATGTGGTAACTCATGTTTACCAGCGTTTCATTTACAGTCGTTTTTATTAAAAAAAAAGGGGGGGAATATTGTCTCAGCAACTTGACACTCATTTGAGACCCTTGCAAAATGTAATATCATCTCAGCTACCTCACACTCGTCTAGACCTTTGCAACCACACAATCTCGTCTCAGCAACCCAACGCCCGTTCAGACCTTTGCAGCCATACAAAGTCATCTTAGCAAACTGACACTTATTTGACACCATTGCAAACGCAATATCATCTCAGCAACCTGACACCCGTTCAGACCTTTGCAGCCAAACATAGTCATCTCAGCAGCCCGACACTCACTTGAGACCATTGCAAACGCAACATCGTCTCAGCAACCCCTCACTTGTTGAGACCCGTGCAACCACACAAGGCCATCTCAAAACAAACTTCATAATCATCGAGACCTTTGCAACCACGCAATATCGTCTCAGCAAACCAGACTGAGACCCTTGCAACCACACAATATTGTTTGCAGCAGTAAAAAACACTTTGCAGCATGCACCTACGTGCAAACCCGAATACAAACTAAACTTGCAAACACACCTCAGTGACAATCAGCCAAACAAACACACAGTGGCACCCAGTTGGCCATTCATCTTTAGTGGCACGCGGGCCACTCATCTTTTCCCTGTCTTTTTCCCTGCACTTAGTTCAGGTTTCCATCCAGCACCAGCGAGTGCACGTTGGTCAGCGAGTGCACGTTGGTCAGCAGGTGCACGTTAGTCAGCGAGTGCACGTTGGTCAGCGGGTGCACATTGGTCAGCGGGTGCACGATGGTCAGCGAGGGCACGTTGGTCAGCGAGTGCACGTTGGTCAGTGAGTGCACGTATATCGTCTTGTTGAGCACCTGTGTATTGTCTTGATTTTTTCACACCAATGCAAGATCCAGTCCAAGTTCTCAAACTAGACCAAGCATCAGTAGCAGACTTAGCTATGTGGGACAACTTCCCCACCTGATAGAACAGCATTTCAATCTTCATCCCGGCAGTGTCAGCCGAGCCACCACAGGCTTTTGCGTGCATTTTTCGTCCGCCACTGGTTCTCCAAACCTTGGCCCCCAGAAATTCTCTTAAATTTCTGCTTCACCCAGTCTTCATCACGTCTCGTGCTGTACCCCATTGTGGCAGCTGCCCAGGTTTGGGGCCACACTTGAACTGGACAGACAGTGTTCTTCACCACAGACAATCAGGCCACAGCCGACAATTAAGGTAGATCAAGCCTCTCCCCATCACGTCCTTCTTGCGCAGGCTCGTGCAGCTGTCACTCCGTCACCAGTTTAATATCTTCTGTAGTCATATTCCAGGAAAATGCAAAATCGCAGCTGATGCTCTGTCCCATTCTAACCTTATTTGTTTTTCCAGCAAGAGCCTGGAGCTGACCCAATAACCATCCCTGTCCCACCCTGGTCATTGCTGACGATGGACTGAAGTTGCATCTCACCAACTCAACCCAGCTTATTAACCACTCCTTGGCACGCAACACACTGAAGGCCTATCACACTGCTTGGAACACTAACTGCTAATTTTTGGCCACTTGCCTCGGAGCAGCAATAGGCAATGTTAGACACGTCCTAGCCTTCATATCGTATTGTCACACACAGCTGACTCTTTCTCACAATACTATAACGCCATATCTAGATGGCGTCCAGCATTTCCTGTCCCTGCAGGACCCCAGTAAACTGTCAGTATTCTCGAGCCCATGCAGTCAAGTCCCTCCTACAGAGCATACAGAAGCACCAACCTGTAGTCAGTGGCAAGCACCTATCTTTCAAGAGTGCCCTTTTTAGGGACATGGCTGAAATCCTTACTCGTTCCCCATTTAGGGCCTTGCCCAGCATAGTCATCCTAGCAGCCATCTACCAGGCCTTCTACGGTTCCCTACGACCTAGTGGATTTACAGTCAGTGGCTCCGGCAGTCAGACACTGCTCCGATGCCACCTGACTCGCTTTCGAACCCCTACACTCTCAGTCTGAAAATGCAACAAACCAGCCCCGGGGGTTGACATCAACCTGTTTCAGACTAACAATGCCTGACGCCCAGTGACGGTGCTTGACTGACTACTGCTCCATCTACCCAGCCAATCTGATTGTAGCTCGTTGCTACCCTTTCTAAACCAGCTCCCTGAGTGGCAGCCAGTTTGTCAAGCATGTCAGAATCCTAAGCAACTTGGGCTTCAAATCCCAGTCTGTTCTCAGGACATTCTTTTCGAATTAGAGCAGCCTCAACTGCCTCCCAACAGGGAGTACCAGACCACGTAATCAAGATACCAGGCTGATGGGAAGTCTCCTTGTTTTGCCACATACATCCCAAATCCTCAGGAAGGAATGGCACAAGCCTTTACCAAGCTGGCTCAATAAATACAAGAAATCAATATAAGCTATTTCCCTATCTGAGTCTTTTGCCCCCTTTTCTTGGCATACTGACCAGACCACCAAGGCACACTTCAGGTCTATTTATGTTGTAAGTCTTGTCGCGTGTTTATGTGATCCACATCACTCTCAGTCAGAGGGCCACGACCATAAATAAGAAGGCCAGTATGGTGGACTGAGTTTATGGGAGGAGGGTATGGGAGGGTATTTAAGCAGCCCACTCACACATGCTCTTTGTCGGTTCAGTGTGCAGTACTACACGTCACTGGGCCGACTCTTCCCAGCTCACCTCATGTCCGTGAGTCTGCGCATTCAATCGCATTCGACACCCTCCCGCCCTTCCCTTTTTCAGGGCACTTCTCAGCATATCCTTCTTCAATTAACTACCCATTACTTACTTTGGGTATGCCCCCTTTTCTTGGCATACTGACCAGACCACCAAGGCACACTTCAGGTCTATTTATGTTGTAAGTCTTGTCGCGTGTTTATGTGATCCACATCACTCTCAGTCAGAGGGCCACAACCATAAATATATAGAGATATAAACACCACGCGTGGGACATAGTGAATAAACAAGGAGTATGCAGACACACACACAGAAATACGAGCTGTCTGCATATTGCCTGGAAGATCCATGTGTGTATGGGGCCAGAGAGATATAAGTAAGTGGGACATCATATCATCTCAAAATGCAGAAGAGATTTGATATTATTAAGATATATTGAAAATAGGGGATATATATTAAAAAAACATATACTCCTACACATACCCTACAAATATATTTAAAAATATATAAAAATATTCTTTAAAAATATTTAAAAAACATTTTCAAAAGACATTTTAAAAACCACACATTTAAAAAAAAACATATTTAAAAAAATTATTATACATAGTGACATATCTTAGGTAAGAATCTGTAATGAAAATGATCAGCTATAGGAAAAATATTGTGCTCAAGCATATTGTGGTCACTACCAGAAAATTATTAGAGTAAAATATTAATTTCTTTTCAATTCGTTTTTATTGGTTCATAAAAGAAAATAACAATACAATATTGCATAAATCAGTACAAGTGCGTATAATTTGTAACATTTATCCATGCGGAACCAATGAATTTTAGCGATTACCAGTAGCAGGTATAATAAAACATTTAAGGTATTAACTATAGGGTCACGGAAACCCCCACCATAGGCTGACAGGTAAAAGGGAAGCACGTCCTACCGCTAAATGTGGACGCCACCCCCCCACCCCAAACCCCTGGATGGGAATCGACATGAGCCTCAGAGAATGTACGTGGCATGTAACCACCACAAATCAACACAGTCAAATATATAGTAGTATAAGCAGCGAAACAGAATGTTTCCACCCAGTATTTCAGTTGCAAAGATACTGAGCACCCTCAAATTGAACCAGGGTTATATCAACAAACATTAGGACGATATAGTCAAACTAAAAAACATAACAGAACGAAAGGGAGAACAAAAGAAGAAAAGAGAAGGGGGGCAACTGAAAGGAAGAGGGGTCCTGGGGAGAGAGGAGGGGGGGGGGGGGGGAGGGGGACACCTGAGGATCGATATAATTGGAAAGCTTTTTGTTGTTTCAAAGTAAATTAGTTATATCATTGTTTTGTTTTTTTTTGTTTTTTGCCTAGCTGACAATATATTAATTTCAGTAAATAGACTACAGGGTCAAAATCTGACACAAAGACCTAAGAACAGGATTTAGTCGTGAAACTTAGACGACCAAGGTTCCCACTGGTCGCAAAACTTAGCGACCGAATGGGATTGGCGAGCGAAGTGTTTCTCAAACGAATGCTGTACCTTTACCCGTTGTATAACCTCGCTTACATTGGGGACTAAATTGGTCTTCCACTTAGATGTGATCGTGAGCCTAGCAGCTATAAGAACGTGACTCGTGATACTTCTGAGTTGAACTGGAATATTCTGGATGTTGAGAAAGAGAAGAGCTAACTGGGGGGACGGTTTGATAAAAAAAAACATTACTGATGAGATCAGTTTAAACACTTCATGCCAAAAGCTACGTATACATTTGCATTCCCGTAAAATATTAATTTCAATGCCCTTGTTCAAACCACCAGGCGAGAGGCTATCTAAGGTGTAAATCCAATAATTTTCCCTTTCGCATAGTTTTTGTAGCGTTTTGTTTGGGGAAAATGCTTGGAAATGGCCTCTACAATCCATACTCGGAGCCCTTCCGAGGACTGTTGGTGAAATTCTTTATGACGTGCCACACTGTACTTGTCCAACCCCTTTTCCACAAAATTCTGGTGTTCACCGAACCTTTTACGGAGGGTGAGAATGGTGCGACCCGCGTAAAAGAGCCCGCAGGGGCAGGTGAGACAGTACACTACATAATCTGATAAACACATGAAGAAATCAGGTATGATGTACTGTTTGCTCCTGCACATAAAGGGGCAGATTCACGTACATCAGCGCATTTTTTGACTGGCGTAGAGCACCTCCTTTACGTTAGAGCGCCGCAATGTAGCGGCGCAATCACCGTATTCTCGTTTGATTTGCGCAGAAATTAGCGCCGGTGCAACGTAATTTCAGAGGCGTAAGGCGGAGTAATTCAAATTGGGAAGGACGTGGGCGTGTTACATTGAAATGAGCCGTGACCCCATGCAAATGAAGGGCCGGCCGGCTCGCGCATGAAGCAGACCATGGTCAGCACCTCTGTGCGCATGCTCACAACTCGGGAAGGGCGCAATCAGTGAAATTGGAAGTGGACCCGGGCAACTTTGTGAACTACGCAGACAGCATAAATAGACAGACAGAAACGCACTTCCTTTGTAAAAGTACATCCCTTTGTATCCCTCCCTATACAGCAAGGTGCTTTTGTTCTGTTGTTTGTTGCGTTGTGACTTGTCTTTGTTATATTTGTTGACTGTTTGATCTAGTGTTTTGTAGAATATATTTGAAAGTGTTTTTTGGTGACTGCTTGTGAGACTTTTTGGTTGATAGATTTTGGTTTGTTTGTTTTGTTGCTTGATTTTTCCTGCCTGTTTTTGTGAGTGATTTTTGTTGATTATTTGGGAGAGATTTGTTGTATGAGTATGACAGAGAGGAAGAGGAAGTTGAATTTTATTTTGGGGGAGAAACAAATAATTGACCGGGCCATTACCCAATATGGACGTTTCCTCCACAGCCCGGAGAGTGCCAACACCATCCCGGCCAGGAGGCGGGAGATTTTGCAGCACATTACTGACCAGGTGAATGCAGCGGGGGGGGGGGGAGACCCGGACACGCGCGGGGATCGAAAAGAAAATCAATGACCTCCGGCGTTTGGTCCGAAAGAAGCTGGCCAAAATGGCAGCCCATGCAGGGGCACAGGAGGGGGCCCACCATGCCCTGTTAGGCTGACAGCGGAGGAGCTTGTGGTGGCCCAGACCTTTCATAGACAACAGGTGGAGGGCCTGCCTGGCTATGACTCCAGTCATGAAGCCGTGATGCCAGGTAAGGTTTTTTTGCCCTATCAGGTGTGTAGCATGTGGGGGGGGGTGAAAGGAAATATGTGGCAAGTGTGTGGATCCTCCAACCGGTGAATGTTTTGTGTCATCCACAGATGTGTAGGAGGGTGCTGGGCCATCTGGGCTGACCGCACCATCCCCAGGACAACAGCCTGATGAGGACCCCCCGACAAGGCCGGAGTCCTCGGAGGAGGTTGAAGAGGAGGAGGTTGAGGAGGAGGAGTTTGAGGAGGAGGAGGAGGAGGATGTCATGTCAGCCAGTGGATTGTTGTTTTTGGAGGAGTCTTCCTCTCTGGCTGGCAGCAGCAAGCCCTCCATAAGGGCTAGCCCCTCCCACTCCTCCCTCAACAGGGCTCCCCTCCCAAGGGCCTCCCCTTCTCCCCGGCCACAAGCCTCAGCTGGAGGCAGGAAGTTGTCCCAGAAAACCAGGGGGGTGGCCGAGGTTCTGCCCGCCAATCTGAGAAGGGACCAGGCCCTTCAGACCCGCCATCTGGGACAGGTCAGCCAGACTTTGGTGCGGATGGATGAGAGCCTGTCCTCCATAAGGGATACGCTTGGGGACCTGGACTGCCACTCCCGGGCTCTTACAAACTGCCTAAACTTACTGCAGACTACACCAGCAGACGTTGGGCAGGATGTGAGGGCCCTCACCCAGGCTATCCAGGCCAACACGGCAACACTAAGTGCTGGCCTGAACAGAATTGCCGTGGCCTTGGAGGGCAGGCCGCCAGGTGGGCAGAGACCAGGGGCTGCTCCTCCTTCCCTGGATTACCCCCCCTCCCCATGAGTCTCCCCTGAGGAGCCGGGGCCGTGGCCATGGGCGCCTCCTGGCTGCTCTTCCCTCAGAAGATGAGGTAACCTCGGTTAGGGGGGGATTGTCTGGTTCAGGGGTCAGGTCATCACGTATTTCAATCTGCAGGCCCTTTCTCACTGCGAAGTTGTGCAGCAGGCAACATGCACTGATTATCTGGCAGACAAAGTTTGGGGAATACAACAGGGTCTCCCCAGACTTATCCAGGCATTGGAAACGTGACTTCAGGAGGCCAAAGGTGCGCTCCACCACTGCATGTGTTTGGGCGTGGGCTTCATTGTATCTTTCCTCTCCTGGTGTTTGGGGGTTCCGGATAGGAGTCATGAGATGGGGTCCCAGTGCATATGCAGAGTCACCTGTAAGGGAAAAGACAGGAGGATGTTAGTCATGCATGTGCCCCTTGTGATGTGTGCATCATGGGGGGGGGACAGTCATGCCTGCCACCCATGTCACTCACCAACCAGCCAGGTGTCCCCATACACGTTCTGTTCGAATTCCATTCGGATGGGGCTCTGATTGTAGATGTAGCTGTCATGGCTGGATCTGGGGTGTTTGGCACGGACGTGCCATATGAGGCCTTGGGCATCGACTATCACCTGTACGTTATTGGAATGCCAATGCTTCCGATTGCGGTATATGTGCTCTGTCTCATGGGGGGGCTGGAGTGCCACATGTGTGCAATCAATGGCCCCCACGGTGCGTGGGAATCTGGCAATTCTGTAGAAATCTGTCATTGCCTTCAGCCGAAGGTCCTCAGTGGTGGGTTTGATGATTTGGTTGGCCATGCGTCTGAGGATTGCAGGGACAACTTGGTGCACACATCTGCTCATGGAGGATTGTAACATCCCAGCCACCACTCCACTTGTTGTTTGAAAAGAGCCACTGGCAAGGAAATGTAGTGTTGCCATGACCTTGACCAGTGGCTGCACTGCATGTGAGTGGTTTGTTGGGCTGGTGATGTCCTCCTGCAAGGTTGTGGTTAATTCCAGGATGGCATGAGGGGTGAATCTGAAGACGCGATACACCTCAGAATCACTCATGCCAAAGAGGTCTATGCGGGTGCGGTATATCCTCTCCCGTGCCCTCCTCCGTGCCCTCCTCCGTGCCCTCCTCCTTCTTTGCTCCTCTAAAGTCAGTAGTATAGCTATGAGCAAGGATGTCCCTGGCATGTTGGCATACAGATTGTTGTGCAACAAGTGTGACTGCACAGCTCCTCACTAACAGTGTTGCTTTCTCTGACATGTAGACGGATTGTCTAATTTTATACCACCTTTTATATGGTCTAATTTTAGACAGGACGTGCAGCTGTTGCGCACAGCGCGTAGCCTCACTCATTAGCATATTTGAATAGCAAATCAATGGTGTGTCTAGCTCAGTTTTGTGCGGACGGATGCGCCTGTCTATCGAAAGTAGATTTCTTACGTAACTCGTTTTGAGGATGCGGCGCATCGAAACGCATGCGCAAATTTAGACTTACGCCGCGCATCTCCTGTAACGCCGGCGTAATCGCTCTGTGAATCTGGCCCCAAGTTTTTTTGTTTATGAGTGACATGTTTACAAGTCAGGCAACGAGCCTTTCTACATTGGTACATTCCCTTGATGTTGAAGAATGTGAGAGAAGCACTGGCTCGGGGCCCTGTGGTTTTAGTTTTGCTTGGTGTTATTTTCGTTTTGATGTTCCTAGCCCGACGATAACTGACCAATGGATGGTCAGAGATGACTGATTTCAGATGTGGGTCCTCCATTAGTATGGGCCAATGTTTTGATAAAATTCCCTCCATTTTGTTAAACTGGCTGTGAAACTGAGTTACAAAACGAACTGATTGTGGGTTATCATCAGACTGCTTAGCTTTGGAATTTTTTACATCTGTGTTGAGGTAATGTTGAAAAGCCCCCTCCACTAATTGATCAGGGTAATTCTTTGTCTAGAAATTTGTTTTTGAGTTTTTGCCCATGTGTGATGTAGCCCTGTGGGCGGGTACAGTTGTGTTTCAAGTGACAGAACTGACTTTTAGGGATGTTATTGACCCAATGGGGATGGTGACAACTGTCATAATGTAAATATGAGTTCCCAGCAGTGGGCTTCATATAATTTTGGGAATGGATAGTATTATCATCGTCGTGAAACAATTCCAAATCCAGAAAGACCAAAGATTTTTCATCTGTAACTGAAGTGAAAGACACACGCATATTATTAGAATTGCAATGTTGCAAGAACTGTGGAATTAAACTATCTGGTCCATTCCATATAATGATAATATCATCGATGTATCCACCGTAAAAGATAATATGTGCAGATTTTTCCCAATAACCCATCATAAGGTTGGCATAACTCGGGGCAAAGTTGGCCCCCATAGCTGTTACTTGTATTTGGATGTAGTATTCATCATCAGTTTCAAAGTAATTCCTAGTTAAACAGAAATTCAAGAGATCTAAAATGAAGTGTGCTTGTCGACAGTTGAACATAGGGTCTTCGTTAAGATAGTGCTGCGTGGCTAAGAGGCCCACGTTGTGTGGTATTGATGTATAAAGAGATACAACGTCGAGTGAAAGCCACCGATAGGTGGCTTCCCATCTATATTGCTTCAACATGTTTAAGAGTTGAATTCCATCTTTAATGTAGGAGGGAAGGTTGGTGACTAATGGTTGAAGAAAATGGTCGATGTAAATAGAAAAATAACTTGTGACGCTCTCTATGGCGGCCACTATCGGCCTACATGGTGGATTTTCATGTTTTTTGAGAATTTTTGGGAGGTGGTAAAAGTAGGGTCTTTTGTAAAAGTCATGTACTAAGAAGGCAACCTCTGTTTTAGTAACTAGGCCCTCAGTTTTAGCTTTGTCTATAAGATCGTCTTTCTCCTGGGAAAAGATAGGGAGAGGGTCCTTTTTTAATTTTTGGTAGGTGGTACTGTCAGATAGGAGTCGTAAACTTTCCTTATTATAATCAGCAAAGTTTTGTACTACTATATCACCTCCCTTGTCTGCTGATCTAATAAGAAACTCTTTGTTCTCTGTGAGTTTTTTGAGGGCAATCGACTCGGCTGTCGACAAGTTAGAAGAAGATTTATACAAAGAGGACGGTTGACACATCCGTTGGATCTCTGTGTAAACGACTTGGTAGAAGCTTTGTACAAATGGCCCCTTAGAAAAAGTAGGGTAAAAAATTTACTTAGGCCGAAATTTGGTCTGCTGGATTGGTGGTGAAGTGGATAGGTGCTGGGTGAGCAATTCCACATAATCATCAGAATCCTCAGTATATAATAACTCGAGATGGTCAAGTATCATGTTTTCAGGGGCACTACAAGCATGGAATTTGTCAGTTGTTATTTCTATGTTGGTGGGATCGTACGTTGCAATATAATCCAAATCGGGGCCGCTATAGGTGGCCTTGATAATGAAGAACCGCTTTACTGTAATATTCCTGGTGAATCTATTAAGATCCAGGAACAGAGTAAACGGATAGGGGCAAAAGTAAGTCCTCTAGCAAGTAGCGACTGCTCTGCAGTGGACAGCTCGTGATTGGATAAGTTGCAAATCTTCACAGTTTGCAAAGTTTTCTCTTTCTCTCTATGTCTTCGTCATCCCCCTCTCCTGCCTCTATGGCAAGTTTTCTTTTTGGACAAGACAGGAGGACAACTGCTAAAAAAGGAGATGATGGAGGAAGAGGACCCGTAGGTGGTGGTCTGTCGGGAAGTGTTGACGTAATATGAGATGAGGAGGGAATGCAGTCTGATGATAGCTGTATTTGGACTGACAAACTGGTAGATGATGGGTATGTATATCACACTTTTCGGTAGAACTAGGGTCAGAAATAGATGACTCCGGGCTGGGTGTACAAGTAACGCCATGTTGCACCGTGGAAGTGGAACTTGATGTTGGCATTGTTATATGAGTATTATTATTAAATGGCAATCTGCATGAGGTAGGAGTAGGCAATGTAGAAACTTTATGTAGTAGTGGTCTAAGGGAAACAGGAGGTCGTCCAAGTGTGTTTCTAACAGGCCGTGGATGTTTAGAAAGAAATTCTGTAGTGGGTTTGGGCATACACTCCATAAGAGGTATGAGGCTCAAGGGCCTCACATCACTATCTCATTGGGACCGGATATGGTTGAGTTAGGAGGCTTGGTTTTCTTCCAGCAGAAAACCCTATTAGAGTTATAATCGTCAGAATCTCTTCTTATCTACATACCACCAACCTCAAAAAAGGCAGCACCTACCAGGATGTGCGTGGTTTGCTGTTCAAAGAGAGATGGCAATGGAAAGAAAGTCCGAAAAGTAACAAGGTTCCATTGTCCTGATTGTAACGCCGAACTTTGTCCAGTTCCATGCTTCAAAATGTATCACACTCAGGATGTTTATTGAATTTTCATTGTTTGACAAATTTCATAATTTTTTATTACATTATTGAATAAAATTATATTTTTTATTAGATTATAATTCATGATTTTATGTTTTAAATTTATCACATCTGGGATGTCTACTAGAGCCTTGTTTGGTCAGGTTTAAGTAAGTAATTACTAAGAATTGCAAGCCTACAATACATATCACCAAATTTCCATGCAAAAAATTGTACCGATTTCTGTACAAAATTCCAGACATAATCATGGAGGTTAAGAATGGATCGTGCATATATTTTTAAGTGCATATGCTTTGAAAGGAAATGTAAGCGCACTGGTGACATCATCACTGTCAGCGCTGCCTTCCAGCGTGAGTTCCAGCCCTTGCTTTTGGCTCTCTTTTATTACACCACTATTCAGCCAGCAGAGACAGCCTTTTGATTGGCGGAGACAGCTCCCGAGTGGACTTGTGAAGCCTCTACACCAACAGAGACCAACAGAGTTTTATTGATGTGCCTATCCCTGACCTCCTACATGTGAGATTTATTTGTTGTGTCTGGAATAAATGTTATCTACAGTCTACACCCTTGCTTTTTTCTCTTTTTGGGAAACTATTCTCTGGTTAGGGGTCCTCTAAGACACTCCTTATTAATATTTTTTCTTCCCTAGTCACACTAAAACTTGAAGACCATCCTCCCTTTTTCACGACCTTGGAGCAAATTAAAAATATATATATCATTTTTTGGGGTGTATGGATCACTTGAACTGGCATTTTAGAGATTTAATTCTAGCAACTAGATCCTAAACACACATATATAAATGCATGTATACATGTACACACATTGGGTTGGGTATAGGTATACACATAGCTTTCTCCAATTCGTTGGAAGTCTTCCCCTCTCTTTTTTTTTTCTTCTCTCTTCTTTTTTTTTCTCTTCTCCCCCTGTCCTCCTCCTCTCTCCATCCCTCGTTTCTCTCTTTCTTCATATTGATTTCCAATTCCGGGGTCCCTGACCTCTTAGGCCGCGTACACACCATCAAATCTGTCTGCTGGAAACGGTCTGCTACACCGTCCCAGCAGACAGATTCGATCGTGTGTACGGGCGAGCCGACGGATTTGGCCACCCGACAGATTTCAAAGCATGCTTTGAAATCTATCGGGTGGGAATCCGTCCGCCTGACATGTCTGCTGGTTAGTACACTTACCAGCAGACATGTCGTCTCGAATGGATTCGGCGCATGCGCGGAAGTGTTTTACTTCCTGGTGCGGTGACGTGGCGGCGTCAACGTCACCGCCACGTCACCGACACGTCAGCGCGCCGTCTGCTGGCGGGGATTTTGGTTTGCTCGTGTGTACACGCGAGCAAACCAAAATCCAAACAGACAGATTTGTTCAAATCGGTCGGACAGACCATTTTGAACAAATCTATTGCCTCGTGTGTACGAGGCCTTAGGCCCTGTACACACGAGCAGACAGATTTGTTCAAATCGGTCGGACAGACCGATTTGAACAAATCTGTCTGCTGGGATGTATTGGTTTGATCGTGTACACACGATCAAACCAAAATCCCCGCCGGCAGACGGCGCGCTGACGTGTCGGTGACGTTGACGCCGCCACGTCACCGCACCTGGAAGTGAATTACTTCCGCGCATGCGTCAAATCCATTCGACGCATGTGCGAGAAGATATGTCTGCTGGTTAGCGTACTAACCAGCAGACATATCGGGCGGACGGATTCCCAGCCGACAGATTTTAAAGCATGCTTTAAAATCTGTCGGCTGGCCAAATCCGTCGGCTCGCCCGTACACACGATCAAATCTGTCTGCTGGGACAGTCGGGCCGACCGTTTTCAGCAGATAGATTTGATCGTGTGTACGCGGCCTTAGAGGAGAAGTAGAAATTAGGGAGGCCTAATTCCAGATAAGAGGACAATGGGAGGTCTGGACTTTGGGCTAGACGAGGGGGCCGAGACCCTTTTACTATTTTCTATTTTCTATATCTTAGACAAGGAGGAGGTATTGAGATGGGGTGAGAAATGTATCTTGTTTAACTGTAAAAAAAATTATATAAAGGATGAAATATATTTGTATTGTATTAGTAATGAAAATCAATAAAGACATTTTGGAAAACACGACCTTGGAGCAGCTGCCTTCACATAGAACAACTACCAAAGATATACAATGTATACTCACCATGAAATCTTCTATATGCAACATAATACAAAGTGTAATTACAATATTGTTTTGCGATGGTATTGGACCCACGTTAGGATTCATAAAGTAACACCTTCAGTACCAGAGTGATATTGGAGATGTGGATGAAAAAAATATTCCTTTCCCCACATTTTCCATAAACTCACAAAATTCTGGAGTGATGTACAAACGATCTCCCCTCCACCATTCCTACTCACCCTCGTTCTTTCCAAAGGCCCAACATTAATATGTCCCTCAGTGGTTCTCCTACCCCCTTCCCTCGTCTAGGCCCTTATGCACGCATCTCACCTCTCCGTACTCTGTTCTGACTACATTAACTCCCACCTGACTCTATTACCTACCTATACAACAAAACACATGGGACCATCCCACCAAGTATCACTCCTTGACCTCCTACCCTACCCCTGGTTCAGAGTAGAAAATTACAGAGTCCTACAATCAGAGAGAATTCTAGCCCTAAACTTTTGATAACACACTGGTGAGCGTGAACAAGCAGGTGCCTACTCTTGCTGATGACAAACTCAGATGTACACCCCTCGTTTGTTACTTAATCACTTTGGTGGTGCAATAATGCACCACTGTACAAACTATACTCATTCTTTGACTGTATGTTAAATAATAATTTGAAAAAAATATATCAGCAATATATATATATATATATATATATATATATACTTTGGCTCACTCATGCCTCCCCTCTGTTGAGCTGGTCACACACAGACAGATAACATTCAGAAAATTACAGAAAAGTGAACACATTTTTTTGAAGATCAAAATGAATATAAACATGCCACTTACTAACTTTTAATATTTTAAATATTTTAAAAATATGGGCCAGATTCACGTACATCAGCGCATTTTTGGACCGGCGTAGTGCAACTCCTTTAAGTTAGACCGGCTTAATTTCGAGGCGCAAGTACCGTATCCTTATAGTATTTTCGGCCAAATTTGCACCGGTGCAATGTAAATTCCGAGGCGTAAGGCGGTGTAATTCAAAGTGGGAAGGACGTGGGCATGTTCCATTGAAATGAGCCGTGACCCCATGCAAATGAAGGGCCGGCCAGACTGGGCATGTGCACATGAAGCAGACTATGGTCAGCACCTCTCTGAGCATGCTCAGAACTCGGCACGGCGCAATCAGTGAGATAGGAACTAGGCCCGTCAGACTTAGTGAGCTATGCACAGTGCTTAAATAGGCCGAGAGAAATGCCCTTCCATTGCAAAAGTACATCCAATTTTTTTCCCTTCCTGAAGCAAGGTGCTTTTATTCCGTTGTCTGTTGCTGTTTGGAGGTTTGTGTCGTGTCGGTGTGTATATATATATATATATATATATATATATATATATATATATATATATATATAAATAAAATATTAAATAAGATAATTATAATAATATTAAAATTAGTAAATTTATATTAGTTAAAAAAATAAAAATATATATTTATTATATTAATTATTATAAAATATATACTAAACAGAAAAAATGTGTGTATATATATATATATATATATATATATATATATATATATATATTTTAAAAAGTGTATTTTGTGCGTGAAGTCGAGAGAGAGGAGCCGGACTGCAGGAGTTGGGAGTAGGCAGACCCTCCCCCCGGAGGCAATCGCCATCCTTCTCCATGCCCCCGGTGGCAATGGTGGGTGTGAGGGGGGGGCCTCCCACTCACCCCGCCCTACCTGCTCCACTTGGGAGCCCGACTGGGGCCCAACGGGACCCCAACGGGGCAGAGGGCCCACCCAGCCAGCCCCGTAGGTCCTTCGCATCTCTTTATTTTAGGAGACCTCATGGCCAAAGTGCGTGTGTGTTAAACCAATTTTGTGTGCGTGCAAGTGTGGTGTTTTTTTTTGAGGGGGGGGGTGGGTATACTAAGCACAGGCGTACCTTTCATAGCACACCCACCGGGAGCCGGGCTGAGACCACCAAACTCAATTCACATGTAGCCGAGACCAGGATCCGAACCCTTGGCTGCAGAGGTGAACGGCTTGTCAGCGCAGTGCCAATCACGTTGAGCCACCACAGCTCCCACACAAAAGGGGGGCCTATTACCATTGGGCTCACCCCATGGATATACCTGACAAAGATCCTCTCCCGTGCTCTCCTCCGTGCCCTCCTCCTTCTGCGCTCATCTAAAGTCAGTAGTATAGCTATGAGCAAGGATGCCCCTGGCATGTTGGCATACAGATTAATGTCCTGCAAGTGTGGCTGCTCAGCTCGGCCCTAATGGTGTTGCTTTTGCTGACATGTAGACGGATTGTCTAATTTTATACCACCTTTTATTTGGTCTAATTTTAGACAGGACGTGCAGCTGATAAGCACATCGTGTAGACTGCACCGCACAAACTTACTTTTGTGGATCGGCGTATCTCCCTCATTTGCATATTTGCATAGCAAATCAATGGTGTGTCTAGTACAGTTTTGCACGCACGCTGCGCCAGTCTATCCAAATTACGTCGGTCTAAAAAATGTGGATTTCAGGCGTATATCGTTTTGGGGATACGGTGCATAGATAAGCGTGTGCATTTTTAGACTTACGCGTGCCTAACTCGTGATACTCTGGAGTAAGTGCTTTGTGAATCTGGCCCATATTCTCATATTACACAAGTTGCAATTCCATAATAAGCCTTCCAAAAAATTGGCATAAGTGACTCTCATGTTTAGAAGAGACTATAACAAATAATTCCATTTAAAGGGGTTGTAAAGGTTTTTTTTTTTTTTTTTTTTTTAAGGTTCCTTTAAGCTAGTGCATTTTTGGTTCACTAACCTTTTCCTTCGATTTCCCTTCTAAATGTTTTTTCTTTGTTTTCTTTGTCTGAATTTCTCACTTCCTGTTCCTTCTCAGAAAGCTGTTCTGGCTGACTAACCCCCATCCAGAACGGCTCGGATGATGGTGTGATAATGGAAAGCTTGCTGAGGAGAAACAGGATGTGAGAAATTCAAACAAAGATAAAAACATTTAGAAGGGAAATCAAACAAAACGGTAAGTGAACCAACAATGCACTAGCTTAAAGGAACCTATTTAGAAAAAAAAAAAAATAACCTTTACAACCCCTTTAATCACTGAAATCCTGTATGTACATCCTGTGTTGGAGAAATCTCATAGCAACTTAAAAAAATTAAAGAGACAGCAATACAAGCATGTGACAAGTGTTTAAAGCGTAAAAGGTACTATTTTTGCTGTTTTACCTATTGTCTAAAAACCTGAAATAAAAATATAGCAAAAAATATATATACATTAAAAAAATAAGTTTCTGTTTTGGGGGTATTTTCTTCTAATTTTTGTTAATCACATTATGTATTATTATGATCACTACTTTTGGGATGTTTTTTTTTATTTTTATTTTCAACACAAAAAATACCCTGATTCTCAATAACAACTTGTGACATCATGTGAATGAATGAAATACTATCTTATGATATGGAATTGTCTATATGAGTTGCTGTGCGGTTACTATTTTACCTTAAAGCGGAGCTCCACCCTAAAGTGGAACTTCCGCTCATCGGACCCTCCCCCCTCTGGTGTCACATTTGACACCTTTCAGGGGGAGGGGGGTGCAGATACCTGTCTTAGTTTGTTCGTAGTTTGTCACTTCCCGCAACCGCCCGTTGTTTTTTGGGAAACACTCGGCTCCCAGAACACAACAGGGACCAGTGAGGACTGCGCAGTGTGATTCGCGCATGCGCCGTAGGGAATCGGGCAGTGAAGCTGGAATGTTTCACTTCCTGGTTCCCTCACTGAGGATGGCGGTGGGGCAGCAGATAGACGAGCGATTGCTCGTCTTCTGCAGCAGACATCGCTGGACTCCTGAACAGGTAAGTGTCCCTATGTTAAAAGTCAGGGGCAGCTTTTCGTTGGACACCTTACTGGCTTATTGCTAGTTCCCCAGACACACGATTCCTGTTGTTCTCAGGTAAGGTGCTATGCTGCACTGCTGCTCTATTTTTTTTTTTTTTTTAAACATTTTTATTGAAAGTTTACAACAATACCAAGGTAAGGCAAACAGTAACAAGATCAAGTACAAAATGTTAATATACCTTAACCACAGAGACACTAAAGAGCAAGTCTAACCTTTACATACCATGGAGCCTGTGGCAACCACTCCACCTCACCCCCGCGCCCCAGATGGGACCGTGCTGCGCGGGGGGTGTGTGGCGCGAGCCACCTCCAATGTAGCGCCTGCTCGGTGATAAGCACCTGAATCCCGGATAGGCGGGCTATCCCGCTGAAAGCATAGAACTTGACCAAAAACTATCGAGGCAAAAGGGTCAAGGTAGTCCAAGGCCCAGGAGAGAGGAGAGAACTCCAAACCCCCCTGGGTCCGGGAAGTGGCACGCGAGAGACACACAACACAGATGATAACAATTTAAACCATAACTATAAAAAAAGGATAAGAAAGAAACACAACTAAAGGACCCTTATGGTCCATAACAGTCTTGACTGTTATATTAGAATAGCTAAAGGAGTTGAAACAGCAGAGAAAGAAGAGACAGGGGAAAAGGAAAGAGAAGGAGCGGAAGGGTCAGGAATCACACGGAGGGTCACAAGTTAAGAGGATTCGGGCCCGAAAACCGCAATACTCTAACTGACGTCAGAGTCAAATCATAAAAGGACTCCCGCATACGAAGCCCATGGTTCCCAAATGAGTTTGAATCTATCAATAGTATCAAGGATAGTGTTGGAGATCTTCTCATTCGACATTATCCAGGAAATTTTCCTTTTGGCCATTAGGAAAGAGACTGTTGGGGACTTCCAGGCCTTAGTAACAGTCATCTTGGCTCCAAGTAAGATAAAAAAGATCGGAACCTGCGTGTGCCTGGGTATTTCAGGTATTGGGTTGTTAAGTAAAGCAATCGTGGGATGTCGGGTTACCCCCACCCCTGTGACTTTACGGATGAGATTGAATGTTTTATACCAAAAGGACCGAATCCTAGGACATTCCCACATTATGTGGAGTAGGGAGCCTGTGTGTCTGCAGCCCCTAAAACATAGAGGGGAAGATTGTGGATAGAATTTGGCAAGGCGAGTGGGAACCAAGTACCAGCGGGTCATGACCTTAAGGTTCGCTTCTACAAGCGAGGTATTCATAATGCCCTTATATGAGCGGGCTAAGTTAGAATGCCAACGTTCCAACGTCCAGTCGAGGTCAAGGTCTCGGTCCCAACTGGTCATATATGACGCTTTCTCCAGTGGCTCGGCCAAAGCTGAATAAATAAGAGAGATACCCCCTTTTGTGTCCCTGGCTGAGGAACACCATTGTTCATAGGGGGTTACTGATGGTGGGTCAACACTGGTTTTTATGACCTGGCGAAGGAAGTGGGAGATCTGGTAGAACCGGAATTTCTCGGAAGGGGGCATTTTAAGTTTGGAAGTGCAATAACCTAGAGAGAGGGGCCCATTGGAATTAAAGAAGTGTCCGATTCTGTAAAGGCCTTTGTCAAGCCACCATTTGAAGGCTATAATGTCCAGCCCAGGGGGAAACCGAGGGTTGTGGAAGATGTGGGCCAGTGGGTGCCAGTGGGATATCAGGGGTTTCAGTTTGTGTAGAGAGTCACAGAGTGCCATAAAGTGGGATAATGTAGGAGCAAGAATCGGAGGTCTACTTTTGGGATGATTCCAGAGAAGGAAGTCTAGGGTAAACCCCGGGGTCGCCATCCTTTCCATGGAAACCCAATCCGGCTTGGTCCCTTTCAGGTAGATTATCGAGAACTGGCTAAGTTGGGCAGCTTGGTAGTACCACCACAGATTGGGTAATCCGAGGCCCCCCCTCAATCTAGGCCTATAAAGGACTGTCTTAGCTAAACGGTGTCCTTTCTTATCCCAAATTAAACGGTTTATAGCAGATTGGAGAGAATTAATGTATGATCTAGTGATTGGGATGGGAATGGAGCGGAATAGATATAACATTTTAGGTAGCAGAGTCATCTTGACTGCATTTATGCGGCCTAGCCAGGATAGTTTATAAAGGGACCATTGGCAAAGGTCCCTCATGAGCTTTCCAACCAGGGGGGGGGTAGTTAAGCTTGTGAAGGAGTTCAGTCCGCGAGGTGAGGTGAATGCCTAAGTAAGGAATGGAAACAGAATTCCAGGAAAAAGGGAAGTGGCATTTTAAACTGTCTATTTGGGCTTGAGGTGTTGTTATGTTTAGAGCCATTGACTTAGTCATGTTAACTTTGAGGCCGGATATGCTGCCAAAATCTTCGAGGAGTTGGGTCACGTTGGGGGTCGAGGTGAGTGGAGATGTAATGAAGAGGAGGACGTCGTCCGCAAACAAGGCGCATTTGTGCGACGATTGTCCGCAGCGAACTCCTTGGATGTCTGGGTGGTTTCTGATCGCGATAGCCAGAGTCTCGATGGCTACCGCAAACAGGAGAGGGGAAAGGGGGCAACCCTGTCTCGTGCCCTTCCTGATGGGGAATTGATCTGAAAAGTGACCGTGGAACCTAACCTGTGCTATCGGTTGGGAGTATAGTGCCTCTAAAGTTTTGATGAAACCTGGACCAAATCCCCATTTCTGGAGCAAAGTGAAAAGATAGGGCCATGCAACCGTGTCAAATGCCTTTTGGAGATCGATGGAAAGCAAGTAACCTTCCTGGGGGGGGCCACCATCCCAGCCCGACCTCATGAGGGAGATGATATCGACTGCTCTCCGAATCTGGTCCGGTCCCTGTCTCCCCGGTATAAAACCCACCTGGTCTTTATGGATATATGAACCTATAAATAAAGCTAACCTGTTCGCTAATATTTTCGTCATTATCTTCAGGTCATTGTTGATCATTGAGATCGGTCTGTAATTGCCTATCTCGCTAGGGTCCTTACCCGGTTTAGGAATAACTGAAATGAAAGCTAAGTTCGCTGTGGGATCAAGAGAGGGGTTCTCACGCAGGGAATTAAAGAACCGGGCCAGATATGGAGATAGGATTCCAGAAAAGGTTTTGTAATAATGGTTTGAAAACCCATCCGGGCCTGGGGCCGAGTCCTTCTTAAGGTCTTTAATAACTGCACAAATCTCGGTTTCCAGAAATGGTGAGTCTAAAGTGGAACGGTGGGAGTCAGAGAGTCTGGGAAGAGGGACATTGTGTAGAAAGGTGTCAAGACTGGAATGTGAGGGTTGGGTGTCAGATGAATACAGGTTGGAGTAAAATGACTGGAAGGCCTTGAGTATCTTCTCAGGGTTCTGAGTCAGGGCGTCGTCCGTGGCCCTGATCTTGGGAATGGATTGAATCCTTAATTTGGGGGTCAGTTTGGCTGCTAACTGTGGGCCAAACTTGTTTGCCCGCATATAATGCTTACCATTCAGCCATTGCAGGTGCTTATCCGCCGAAGAGGTAAGAGCCAAATTGAGTGCTAACCTAGCCGAATCGAGCTTGGCCAGGGAGGCCTGAGAGGGGTTTCATTTGTGGTCCTTGCTAAGGAGTTTAAAGTCCCTCTCAAAGGGAAACAGGGGAGATATCCTCTTTATCATTGTTCCCGAAGTATTCCCGCATCTCCCTCTCCAACATAGCGCAGTGCACCGGGTTGGAGAGGAGAGATGAGTTTAGGCGCCACGGACGACGCCCAGGTGGGGATATCGTGTTAGAAAGCTTAAGGAGAACTAAGGAATGGTCAGACCAAGGGACTTCGTGAATGGAGGCGTGAGAAGCTACGTGAATGTCAGAAGAGGGCATAAGGATATGGTCAATTCTGGCGTAGGTCTTATGGGGAGCAGAGTAGTGCGTATAGTCTTTTTCGGAAGGGTTAAGTTCCCGCCACGTATCAATGAGGCCCAGAGTGTGGAGAAGGCGAGCAACGTGGAGGCTCTGTTTAGGTGGTCTTTTAAGGCGGGGGCTTCCTGACCTTGATCTATCTAGGACATTGTCAAATGTGATATTGGAATCACCACCCAATATTACCCTGCCCTCAAAAAGAGGTGCGAGAGTATTAAGCATAGTGGAAAAAAATTTAGATTGTCCCCGGTTAGGGGCATAATAAGAGACTATGGTGTGAACTGTCCCTTCTATTGATCCTTTAACCAAAATATAGCGCCCTTCCTTGTCAGCGACAGTCATGGAATGTACATAGTGGGTCTTTTTAGAGAATAAGATAGCTACCCCTCTCTTTTTAGTGTCAGCGTTTGCCAGGAAAAAGGTGGGGTACCCACGGTGGAGAAAAGGAGGATTATAGCTGCCAGGAAAATGAGTTTCCTGGAGTAAGATTATATCCAGGCCCCTCGAGTAGTAACTCTGGAATGCCTTGCGTCTTTTTGTTGGGGAATTTAAGCCTTGGGTGTTATGCGAAGCAACCTTAAGGGCAGCCTGACGGGGAGATGTATCAGCCATGGACACGTGAGGGTGGGCACGAGCAAACTGAAGACAGGCCTACCTTGAACCTCGAGAGACTGGGAACGAGCATAGGAGAACCTGAGAGAGAACGTAGATGCGGGCTGGGAGTGATGGAGGCCCTCCGTGTAAGTTCCTGGGGGGAAAAATAAGGATAAAAAGTAAAACAGATTAAGTAAGATTTAAACATTAAATAAGAAAAAGAGAACGGATAAAAGGAACAATGAAACAAAGAAAGGCCTAGGCGAGAACGACTAGGGAGAAGAGCATGCAGGACTGATCGGCCAAGTCCTGTACTGAGACCCAATGAGAGGATGGGCTCAGGAGAGTAACAACCTCTAAGGGGGTTGTTCGCCTGCAGTCACAAGAGGAGCGAACTCCTGCCCGTCACTACAGAAAAAGTGGCATGTTTGACCGCCCCAGCACATCGGCCCCCAGAAAGATAACATAACTGTAGATGGGAGATCTCCATGATGGGGAGCCAAACTATAAACATAGAAAAAAGCTGTAACCATATATGAGGACAAAGCACAAACCAAATGGCTAACATAATAAACCATAACTTAGAAACCTTGATGCTGCCTGAAAAATGGTGAGGGAAGGATGGGGAGGAGGAAGGGTAGGGGAAGGAGAGAGGGCGATGCAGGGGGGGGAGGCAGAGGGGGGGACAGTATGCATACGGAGCTACATGACAAAAATGAGCTGCAATATATAAGTACCAAAACAAAGAGGAGAAAGAATACAAAAAATGAGAACAGAGTTCTTGCTACAGCAGTTCTATAATATTCCACTATGTTTGCCTACCCCGCACCCCCCTCATGCAATGGAATAAACCAGGAAGCTATAAAGAAATAAATACTAAAAAAAAATAATAAAAAAAAAAAATAAAAAAATTAATATAATAAAAATAAAAAATAAGGAATAAGGGGGAAAAACAAAAAAATAGGCAATACTTAAAGGGATAATGTCCCGCAGCCAGCGTGGGTAGAGCAGGGTGGACAGTTTGTGTAAAGCACAATCCAGAGATTGTCCTTAAAAAAAAAAAAAACCTAAGGGAGAGAAAGAGATGTTAATGGCAAAAAACAAAACTTGGTGGGAATAGTTAATAGCACCATACCGACGAGGGGAAAAACCCCTAAGTTAGGATACAATGATCTCAGAGAGATGAGTGGGGGAAACAAAGTCATCTCGGGGGGCGAGAGTCTCGATGTCTCTTTGGTTGCTGTTTGTTCCACAGTGGAGTAATAGGGCTGCCTGTGGGAGGCCTCTTTGAGGAGCCAGGGCGAAGAGATGGATCCTGGGGGGGTAATTCTTGATTGATAAATCCGAGTCGTAGCAACAGCTGTTCACCATCCCTAAAGCTTGAGAAGCTGTGCGATTTGTCTTTGTAGTCGAATTGGAGGCAAAATGGAAAGGACCACCTGTATTTGATGGATTTCTGTATGAGGACCCCTAAAAGGGGTTTCAGGGACCTCCTCTTCTGGATCGTGGTAGGAGAGATATCGGCGAAGATCTGTAGTTTGTTACCTTGGAAGTTGAGGTCATCAAGATTACGGGATCTCCGCATAACTTCCTCTTTTACATTGTAGTAGTGGGGTTTAACCACAACATCCCTCGGGAGCCCATCTTGGCGGGGAGGCTGGAGTGCTCTGTGGGCCCTGTCCAGCTCGAGCTTGTGGTCTGGGATGTCGGGAATAACGGTTTTAATGAAAAGTTTCACTGTTTCAGGAATATTAGTGACACTCTCGGGTATTCCCCTAATACGGAAATTATATCTCCTGCTGCGATTTTCCAACTCATCAATTTTAGCGAGTGCGACTTCAAGTTGGTCCTGCAGCGTCTGTATGCAGTTAGTGTTTTGGTTAGTGCGGGCTACAGTATTGTCCACTGCTTGTTCAATGGCTTCAATGCGAGCCCCAATGTTTTGCAGGTCTGCCTTAATAGAGGATGTGATCTGCGCTGCTGTTTGTGTCAGACCTGCTGCTAGCATGTCTGAGAAGCAATTGAGGAGTTGAGCCATGTCAGAATGGGGGGGCTGCAGGATGGGGGAAGGCATTTGGAAGCCAGCGTGGTTCATGGGGGATTGCAGCATGGGGGTATTCATCATGTCCGCCATTGTGCGGCTAAGGAGCGACTCAGTGGAGGCTGGTGAGGCTAAATGAGGTGGAGCGGTACTCACTGGTGTTGCCAGCAGGGGTATAGCAGGCTGGATCGGGGACGTAGGGTCTGTAATTGTGGTAAGGTCCGCCGTGTCACCGCAAGGAGAGGTCGCGCCCGCCATCTTGGAGGCTGAGGGGGCTGCTAGGCCAAAGTCCAGCTGCCGGCTGATTCCCCGCTTGTCACCGGGGCCAGACATCCAGGAACGTGCACCGTACCTTCCGCTCCCCTATAGGGCCGTCCTCGGCTCGGTTCTCCCACCCGATCGTGTACTAAGAGCCGCGTTGTGCTGGGGTGGCTAGGAGCTCCCGGTCAGTGCGTCTTCCCAGAAGTCCCGCGCATGCGCCCCTTCTGCTCTATTTTTTGCGAATTGTCTTTACCTTGCCATGCCCTTTTGGCTTTTAATATTTTTTTAATGGCGGAGCTCCGCTTTAACTTAAACCGGTGGTTCACCCTAAAACTACTCAGTCCCATCCCATCCAGCATACTGGCATCAGCGCCAGTATGCTGTTTTTTTATTTTTTTTAATTGCTCAACTTACTGTTTAATGAATAATTTTCTTTTTTGTCCACCGCGGGTGAATGGCGCAGCTATTCCCGGCGCTTTATGGCGCCTGCGCACAGACCTATGAGCCGACTGCGCAGGCGCCGTATATATCCGAGTCCTATGGCTATGGCGCGTCACGCCCTCCGAAAAAAGCCGAAATAGGACTCGTCTATATATGGCGCCTGCGCAGTCAGCTCCTAGGTCTGTGCGCAGGCACCATGAAGCGCGAGTCCTAAATCGGCTATTTTCGGAAGGCGTGACGCGCATAGCTGCGCCATTCACCCGCGGTGGACAAAAAAGAAAATTTTTCATTAAACAGTAAGTTGAGCAATTATAAAAAAAAAAAAAACGGCATACTGGCGCTGACGCCAGTATGCTGGATGGGATTGGAAAGAGTAGTTTTAGGGTGAACCACCACTTTAACAAATATACCAAGTTAGAATTAGTATATGACTAGCAGCAGGGAGTTGTAAAGTGTTTCAATTGGATAAAAAGTACCTTTCCTGACAGACTCCATGGCAGCAACGTGTGGGGTTAATCCCGCCTCTCATACCTCATAGGACCCTTCTCCCATAAAGCTTTGCTTCTCACCAGAGACTGTGTTCCTTTTTTGTCCTCCTCCTAGGACCTAGGTAGTTTTACCTTAAAAAAAAAAAAAAAATGAAATGAAAATACCTTTCGATCCAGTCCTGGTGGTTTGCACGTGAAGATTGATTATTCAGGTGGTTCTGGAGTCCAACAAATCCCAGCTATTAGCAGGGGGGACACGGGCAGTGGTTGCAATGTTTCAAAGAGCTTTCTAACCGGCCATTGGCAGGTAAGCAGCAACATGGCCAAACGTCCTAGCTATTAGCAGGAGGCCGCTTTTAGCAATAATGCCCTGGTTGTGCAGTTTGAGCGTCATAGCTCCCAGTTCCAGGCCGGATCGGGTGGATTCCTTGGTAATGTATCACTTATCTTGTTTACATGGCAGCCGTTTTTGTGTGTTGTTTTGTCCTGACTCTGTTTGGTTTCCTGGTCATGACCGCTGGAGCGCATCTGCGTTCCAGTTCACTGCTTTCGGTCGTCTGTGCATGCGCAAGTTTCGGTCTCAATTGAGGCTTGGTTGTGCATGTGCAGTCCGGACTGAATTGCTGCGATTGCGCATGCGCGCGATCACGCCGTTCACAGCGCAGGCGCGTGGTGTGAGCGGTGAGATCATCACAAGGCGGCAGGTTTGAATGACTGTCAGATGCAGCTTTTCTTTGGACACCTTACTGGCTTATTGCTGGTTCCCCAGACACACGATTCCTGTTGTTCTCAGGTAAGGTGCTATGCTGCACTGCTGCTCTATTTTTTGCTAATTGTCTTTACCTTGCCATGCCCTTATGGTAGTTTGGTGAATCACTTTCAGTTGTGTCTCCATCTGCTATTGACATATCACCGCCCCCCCCCCCCCCCAGTGGCCAACCCTATACACTGCAGGTAGAATGGAATTTTTTTTTCCTCTGCCTATCTGTTTGGGTATATTGTTTAGAAGCATGTTAACTCTTTCTTCCCCATCAGCCCTCTAGGTCTGAACATCAGCCTTCAGCGTGTGAAGACAATGACAATTCTAGTCCACAACATCGTTTGTCCAGGTCAAGCTCTAGACGTCCCAGATCATCCTCTAGACACCATAGAGAGGATTCCAAATCCACATCTGGGCATCATTATTACCGCCATTCCAACCACTCTGATAAAAGAGTGTGATGGGGCTGTAGGGCTCAGGTCTCGGAAGGTAAATCCCTCTGTGAGCCATGTTATTCCCGAACTGTATGGGAGTGAGGAGATGAAGACCAACTAGTGGAAGCTCTGGCCAGAAGAGTAGTTCAGGAATCCCTGAACAAATCTGATTCCAGCTGTATTACCACCCCTCCTGTTGACCCAGTCCCAGTGCTTGTGCGGGATGATCCTGGAGCTCCGGGTCCATTTCAGCGTATCCGCTCCCCAAGTGATTTCTCCACTAGTGCAGTGGAAAGTGTTAACAATCCCACATGATTTGATTTCTCTCTAGTACCAATTTTGGTCAAAGCAGTCAAAGTCGCTTTGAAATAGGAAGAATCGCTGGAAGCACCATCTGAAAAAAAAAAAGAATAAATAATAAGGCTCGGAGAAGTGAGCTTGGAGAAATTATCACTGATCATGGAAAGGAAAAATGTGTTGCTCTCTAAAGTAAGCAAAGATGCACCCATTCAAAAGTGAAGAGGTGAAACATTTAGTATCAGCTCCTTTGGTCAATGCTGCCTTAATGAGGCTGGAAAAACACGTCACACTCCCTCTCGAAGATACCATCTCCTTTAAGGGCGGTTTGAAAAGAAAGATAGATACTGATCTAAAACGTATATATTTTATGGCAGGCATAGCTTGTAAACCAGCTTTGGCGCTTGCAGCCCTGTCTAAGGCAATGGAGGCCTGGTCAGATGAAGTAGATTCTACCTTGGCAAACATCTCTGAAGATATGGTCAGAAGCATGCCAGTCAATGAGCTAAGAATGGCATCCGTCTTTCTGGGAGAGGCCTCCCTTGATACTATCCGCTTGCTGACACGGGTCATGCTCTTTTCCTTTACAGCTAAATGCGCTTTGAGGCTATGCCCTTGACAGACTGACCGTGCCTCTAAACAGACATTGTGCAGGATTCCCTTTTAGGGTTCTTTCTTTTTTGGGAATAAGCTTGACAGCGCCATCACTTGTGCCACAGGGAGTGAGTCGGGTTCCTTCTTCAGGTTCGCCGTTCTTTGGGTAAGAGAAGATCCTTTCCTAGGCAAGATCAGGACCGTTCAAGAGATGCTCGTCGGCACAGGCCTGGTCATGAGTTCAGTAAGAACTGGAGAGGAAACCAGCCTTCTGCTCAGAAACCTTAAAAAGGAGTTTCTTCTGCTGGACGTGATGCCCCCAAGTCTTTTTGATGTAGGGTCGGCTCAGACGGTACAAGTTGGAGCTCAGCTTCTTCAGTTCCGACACGTCTGGACAGCCTCGATAAGATTTTTCTGGACTGTCAAAACAGTATCTACAGGTCATACTTAGACGTTTGTCAGTCCACCCACACTTTAGTTCGTACCCACAGCACTACCCTGCTCAGAGGAGAAGAGACAATTCCTTCTATTATACAAAAACTCTCTCTTGGCCCAGGGCGCCACCACACAAGTGCCAATAGCCGAAAGATTCCAAGGAATATACTCACCCTTGTTTATGGTTCTAAAAAAGTTTGGCTCCTTGAGACCAGTGATAGATTTGACACATCTAAATGCCTTTATCAAAAAGGAAAAGTTCAAGATAGCGTCACTGCTCACAATTCGTCAGATGGTTCATCCAGACGACTGGCTTGTGTCTATAGACCTAAAAGATGCCTACTTTTATGTCCCAATAGCGGTAGAGTTTCAAAAACACCTTCGGTTTGCAGTAGACAGTATTCACCTCCAGTTTACTTGTCTCCCGTTAGGGCTTACAATATCGCCTCGGGTATTTTCGGTGCTCTTATGGCTGTCGTAGCTCTATTTCTGCTATTTCTTTCACAAAACAGGGATCAACTATTCTTACACCAGTCCCTGGTCATCTCCACTCTGAGTGAGTGAGTGAGTAACTTGTATAGCGCATCAGATACGAACTTAATCGCCTCAAGGCGCTGACCGAGTTCGGTTGGCTGCTAGACAGATAGAAGAGTCATCTAGAGCCTACACAATCTCTAATCTTTCTCGGTGCCCAATTCAATACAGTTCAGAGTACCATCTCCTAGCCCCTGAAAAAAAAAATCCCGGTAGTTCGGGACAGAATTTGTCTTGCACTGGAGTCTCCTTTTCTCAAAGCCTCACAATGTCTCAAGATAATAGGCACCATGTGTCCACGGTCCCCATGATGAGATGGGCACAGTGAATGGTATTCGAGATCCCGGGATCATTCCATACTGATAACCTCCGATATGCGGGAAAGTCTTCTCTGGTGGCTACTACGAAAGAACCTCCTCAACTGTCATTCGATAGCCCCGTCTCCTGGATCACAGTTACATCAGACGCCAGCAACATAGGCTGGGGGGGGCTCTCTGCCTGAAAGAAGTAGCTCAAGGAAAGTGGGACTTTCCGTTCCGGAAGGTAATATCCAATGTCCTGGAACTCCGTGCAGCCTTCTGTTCCTACAAGCCTTTCTATACCTAAGAAAGGGGTTCGCAGTCCTTCTAAGGCTGGACAATACATCAGCAGTATCGTACATCAAGAGGCAGGGAGGGCACTCGCAATCTCTCCCTACTGAGGGAAGTAATTCCAATCGTGCCTTGGGCACAGACACATTTGACAGATTTGACAGCTGTATACCTTCCCGGAGCTCAAAAATACAGGCAGATTTCCTCTCGAACATCTCTCGACAACGTGTGGTTTCTCCACATCGAAGAGTTCAACTGGGTCCTGTCCCTGGGATTTGTGCCGGAAGTGGATCTGTTTGAATCTCAGTGCAAATTCAAGCTGGAAAAGTGTTACACAAAATGCCGCTGTCCCCAGGCCTTTGGGGTAGACGCCTTAACAGATCAGTGGAAGTTCCTCAGAGCTTATGCTTTTTCTTCCAGTCCCGGTCATCCTCCAGTTCCTATCAAGACTCAGGTGAGTGGAGGCCGAGGTAGTGGTGATAATTCCATACCGGCCCAACGGGCAGTGGTTTCTGTTGCTGTTTCAACTGAGCTTCTGGGGTCCAGTTCTGCTCCCATCCAGACCGGATCTCCTGTTGCAAAGATCGACCCCTCATCTGTGTCCAGCCCATCTGCATCTGATGGCCTGCTTCTTGAGAGGGGAAGGCTGGAAGTGTTAGGGTGTCCAAGCGGAGCCATCTCTACTTTATTGAACGCTAGAAGTTCAAGCACCAATAAGGTCTACCAAAGAATTTGGTAAAAGTTCTGAAACTGCACCTCTTCCATAGATGTTTCTCCTAGTGATCCCAGAATTCAAGATGTTCTAGGCTTTCTTCAGGCGGGCCTTGATCTACCCTTTATCCGTTAGCTCATTGAGAGTTCAAGTTTCGGCTATATCCGCTTTCACAGGTATATCCTGGGCTACTTACACCCTCGTCAGGCAATTCGTTAAAGGAGCTATGAGGCTGGGACCTCTAAGGAAACAGAGGTTCTCCAAGTGGGATCTCTCTCTAGGCTTGGACCTTTTCTCAGACTTTCGACACACAGACCAACTATCGATCATGGTTCTTTCCCTCAAAATAGTCTTTCTCGTAGCCATGACATCAGCTAAGAGGGTTTCCGAAATCGGTTCATTAGGATCCAAAGAACCTTTCCTTACATTTTTTCTGGATCGTGTCGTATTGACCCCTATGCTAGGTTCTAAACCAAAAGTGTCATAGGTTTTTCATGGGAACCAGGAAATTGTCCTCTCCACCTTTCGGTCTTCTTAGTACTCTAATATTCATCCTTCGGATGTCGGAGACGTTTTAAAGCAATATCTAGAAGCTACAGCATCTTTTCGCCAATTCTGATCATCTATTTCAGGGGTGCCCAACCTTTTGAAGAGCAAGGGCCACTTAAGCGACTTGGTAGACGGTCGCGGGCCACAATAAGCAGAGCGGGTGGATGGCAGCCCACTTTACTCTAGAGCCCACTCTACTTTTTTGTGCATTGGATTGGAGGTAGGCATTTGTAAACGGACACAAGTCAATTTACATCTGCCACTCCTTAGAGGTAAATGGAGATCCTGATTGGGTTGGACTGACTGGGTGAAAGAGATTCACCTGTGACTTTCCTGCAGGTTAGCTGCACTTTGCCATAGACTTCTATTATATCCTATAGGTGTGGTGCACTTTCAGAAAGCACACAAAACTTGCAGTTAATAAAGGTCTATGGCTCAGTGCAGGTAACCCACAGGTGCACTGCTCTGCACCTGCGGATCAGTTTGAAAGCAGCCCAGTAACCACTGCAGAACAGATATGTCCATATATATACACTGTGATTTTAGTAATAAACATACCTTTAATAACAGTATTCTATTCTATTTTATTCCATCCCAAAGCAGGAGGTCACGGGGCCACATCAGAGGGGTCCACGGGACCACTTGTGGCCCCCGGGCCACTGGTTGGGCACCCCTAATGTAGGGAATGTAAATGTGTCGATCAGGTGTAACGACACCGGAAGGCAAGATGGTGCCACCCAGTGGTCCAAGGTGATCAGCTCAGGCATGAAAACTGTATAGGACATTGCATCCCCAGTTAATTTCTGGATGAGTCTAGAGACAAACAAAATAATTAACAAAGTACAATAAATAAATGTTTGGACACAAATTGTTCAAAGGAAAAGAAAAGAAAGAAAGGAAAAAAAAAGAAGAGAAATTACATACATAATGAACATAAACGATGTGTTTTTGTACAAGACCATATTGAGCACAATCAAAGAGTAAAGATAACTAGACCATATATTGTAAATTAAAGATCTAATTTGTAGATCCCTTAAACCAGGGGTGCCCAACCTTTTGAAGATCAAGGGCCACTTAAGCGACTTGGTAACTGGTCGTGGGCCATGAGCGGAGTGGGTGGATGGCATTTCCGTGTCTGCTCTGTACGCACAGAGAGGACGCAGACACAGCCCACTATACTTTTTTTTTATCGGATTGGAGTCGGTTTATGTCTACCACTATATCAAACAGAGCAGTGCAGCGCAAACCTAAATAGCATAATATTAATATTAAAACGAATATGCTCATACCAGTGAAGACATAGTTGAATTAATAACAGTGAAAAAATAAAATAAAATAAAAAGAAAGTCCACATTTGCAAAGTGCAAACAAATCCTGTGATCGAAACAGTCAGAGTATCTCCACCATGTGACTTGGAAAACCAATATTTCAAATATTTCAAACGTGATCCCTTCACCAGTAAAGATGGGTACTCTCACCTCACACCAAGACCCTTGTTTTACCAAAGGTCTAAAACGCTTAGAACAAATGGCAGGAAATCCAGATGGCTCAAAGATGTGCAATTGTCAGCTGAAGGACCTGGAGATATGCAAGTATCCTCAGTGGCACCAACGAATCAATATGCAAAGAAAAAAGGCCAGATCTAAGAGCTTCCATATAAACCAGGTCTCTTTAATGAGTAAAAAATGTGCAGGGTACTCACATTCAAGTAGAAAGTACAGGCATAAAACACCATATCAGGGTCATTATTTTTTTGTAAGAACTTGTGGGACTTCTTAGAGTGATGTTAGTTTATTTTCCGATTCTCTTTTTTGTCCACAAGATGGCGATGAAGAGTATTTTTTATGTTTGTCGCTGCAATAGCGAATAATAAAGTTTTTCGCCAGCCCAGCTTACGACGTTCTTTGTCCACAAGATGGCGATGTAGAGAGTTTTTTGTTTGTAGCTGTAATAGCGAACAATAAAGTTTTTCGCCAGCTGTGTCCTGGGATTGGAGCTGTCTGCATAGCAGGCTATATATATCGAGGAGGACATTTAGAAGGTTCCGCCCTGCTGAGGAAGTAGTATTACGATACGCGTCCGGGGTCAGGAACCATCCCATGTCACTCCTTGATGTCCCACATTTTCATTTGAGCTGCCTGATATGGTGTTTTATGCCTGTACTTTCTACTTGAATGTGAGTACCCTGCACATTTTTTACTCATTAAAGAGACCTGGTTTATATGGAAGCTCTTAGATCTGGCCTTTTTTCTTTGCATATTGATTCGTTGGTGCCACTGAGGATACTTGCATATCTCCGGGTCCTTCAGCTGACAATTGCACATCTTTGAGCCATCTGGATTTCCTGCCATTTGTTCTAAGCGTTTTAGACCTTTGGTAAAACAAGGGTCTTGGTGTGAGGTGAGAGTACCCATCTTTACTGGTGAAGGGATCACGTTTGAAATATTTGAAATATTGGTTTTCCAAGTCACATGGTGGAGATACTCTGACTGTTTCGATCACAGGATTTGTTTGCACTTTGCAAATGTGGACTTTCTTTTTATTTTATTTTATTTTTTCACTGTTATTAATTCAACTATGTCTTCACTGGTATGAGCATATTCGTTTTAATATTAATATTATGCTATTTAGGTTTGCGCTGCACTGCTCTGTTTGATATATCTACTTCAGGAATTTTGTGATTGTTCTTTTGGTGTTCAGCTTGCATCCATATGAAATTCACTCTTTGAGTATTTTTCATTTTTACACTTATTATTTTTATTTTTTTCTGATCTTTATATTTTTGCGCTGATTGCACCCCCCCTGTTTTACATATTTTGCACTCTTTTCGCTTATCGCTTTTAGCAGCATTAATGGAGGTATTCCAATTTTTGGAAACCCGAGAGATCAAACTCAGTGAGGTTTTTTCTAACTCTGCCCCTACAGCCTGTCCAGACGATATTTCATCTCTCTTTAAGAAACTAGGCTTTCTTTTTGAGAAGAAGATCAAAGCTTGGTGGGACGTCACGACTTTTGAGCAATATATCCGTGATGGATTTGTTCCGAGACGTCTAAGATGGGACGTCCCACCTAGTGATGGCCTTAATGATGATGAGTCTCTACAGGAATGGTATGATTTCTTTAATAAGAAGGGCTTAGAACTTATGGAATTCCTTCTTCGAAGGAAACAGAGAAAAATGAAAACCATAGAGCATCAAATCTCTGATATAAAATCTAAAATGGAGTTACATAAAAACCACTCTGAATTTCCCAAATTATCAGGTGAATTAAAAAACAAACTGATCAAATGGGATCACGACACTCAAAATAAAAAGAAAGGAAAATATATTAGGGATTCAGTGGACTTTTCACGGAAGGAAGTGTTCAAGTGGCAGGCAAACGCAGGCCCCTCTGATCCAACTTTATTATCCACTTCCAATGATTTGACACCTGTAACTCCCAATACCACGATTAATACCCCCAGAATAAACACCCCCCAGTATGACCAACAATTGAGTCGCCCCTCAAACCCCCCAAGAGGGAGAGGGGGTAGGGGCCGAGGGGGGAAAGGCAGAGGGAATTTTCCCACACCCCAGTATTCAGCTCAACCTTATGGGAATTTTTCACATAATACTAATTTTAGGGGCAACCCTAACTTTCATCCTAACTCTAGAGGAGGACACCCTCAAAACTTTGGTTGGGGGGATAACTACCAATATGGTAATCCGGTACCAACCAATAATCGTTTCGCCCCCTTATCAAACCGAGATGAATCTGAGGGAGGTTTTTTAGGGAACCCGCCCCCTTGGTGGGGCCCACACTCAGGTACCCCAACTGGAAACAAGGGGGCCAAAAGAAGGGAAAGAGAGGGAAACGGGCCGGTAGACGAACAATCAAAAAGGATCAAGTCCCACTAGGCACTGGTATATTTAATATCAGTGGGACTATCCTCAATGATGATGAATTACGCATTCTTGACAAGGGCCTCAAATTTGCCCCCGTTAGGAACTTTAATAAGTTTCAAACGTATGTCAACATCTCCAAGTTCGTCAGGACCCTTAATATCAAGAAATACTTTTTGTCCAAACCGGCCGAAAGGTCTTCTCTTATACCCATTGGATCCCACTCTAACCTCAGAACCAAAAGTGTGTTTAATCCTTCTAATTTAGACACTAAACACATTGATGTGTTCAAAAATATGGTTCTAAATGATCTAGACCAATTGAAGGTTAGAAAAGTAAACGATCCATCCTTGGTTAAAAATGGTATAGCATCATTGGAATCCAAGAAAGATGTCATCATACGCCCCTCAGACAAGGGAGGAGGCCTTGTGGTGATGTCTAAGGAATACTATAAAGAAGAGATGAATCGTTTACTCAGTGATAACAACACTTACAAACTTTTGAAAAGTGACCCTATCTTTCAGTACAAAAAAGATTTAACCACTTTGGTTAAAAAGGGTCTCAAACGCAATATCCTCTCCAAAAAAGAGGCTGTTTACCTTGACCCTAGGGCATGTAGAACACCTATTATTTACTTCCTGCCTAAAGTGCATAAAAATTCAACCCATCCACCTGGAAGACCCATCGTTAACGGGATAGAATCTGTTTCATCGAGATTGGGCCAATATATCGATTTCTTTCTAAAACCTATAGTGTGTCAAACTAGGTCTTACCTGAGAGATACAAAACAATGTATACAGATTTTGGAGTCTTTATCTTGTACCCCTGATAGTCTACTTATTACAGCTGATGTCAGCTCCCTTTACACTATCATAGGGCATGCCGACGCTGTTGCAGCGGTTAAATGGGGTTTATCCCAATCCAATCTATCCGCTAAACATCGGAAATTTATTTTGCAATGTCTCGAGTTTTGTTTGACCAAAAATTATTTTTGGTATAATAAAGGTTTTTTTCTTCAAACAACTGGCGTCGCAATGGGGGCAAAATTTGCCCCCAGCGTCGCCAATTTGTTCATGGCATTATGGGAGGAGGAGAGCATTTTTAATGACCCTCCCAACCAGTTAAGATGCTACAAACGTTATATTGACGATCTCGTCATGATTTGGGAGGGTGATTTGTCCAGCTTAGAGACATTTATGTCCAAGCTGAATAACAACATCAAAAATATCTCCTTAACGTGGAATATTCACACTGAAAAGATCGTGTTCCTCGATTTAGAGATCTATAAACAAGGCACTTTCTTACATACTCGCAATCATTTTAAACCTTCTGACAGGAATGGTTATATCCCTCTAGATAGTTGCCACCATCGCAACTGGCTTTGCAACATCCCCAGGGGTCAGTTTATTCGTCTAAGACGTAATTGTACCTCTGATAACGATTTTTTCGAACAATCTAAAATCCTAGCAAAAAGGTTCGAACAAAAGGGATATAGTAAAGATTCCATTGAAAATGAAATGTCTCGAGTAGGCACTCTTAATCGAGCAGAACTTGTTGCTGATTCCAAAAAACCGGAAGAAGATAGTCAATCGATGTTTAAGATCATCCTGGATTACAACATTCAGCATCGCCAATTCGAGAAAATAGTTAAAAAACATTGGGATGTGCTAAAGAATGATAAGGTCTTAGGACCTGTCCTCCCCCTCGCCCTCTCTTTATTTATAGGAAGGCGCCTACACTGAGGGATATTGTGGCGCCAGGAGCCATAGACCCACCCATTTTTAAAGAGAACACTATTTTCTCGTTCCTATCCGGCTTCTACGCATGTGGCCGCTGTCAACCCTGTAAACAGTGCAAATATAACACTAAAAAACGGAAAGATTTTACCTCATTTTCTACCAAGAAATCGTATAACATCAAGAATTTAATCACCTGTAACACTGAGGGTGTGGTCTACATGCTCGAATGCGACTGTGGATTACAGTATATAGGCCGCACCTCTCGCACTATGGCTGTCAGGATAGGAGAACATGTCAATAATATCAAACGTGGGCTACGTACTCACAGTGTATCTAGACATTTTAGGAAATACCATAACAAGGATCCTAAATGTCTCAAATTCTGGGGTTTAGAAAGAGTGGATAAGCACTGGAGAGGAGGGAATTATATTAGACGAATCAGCCAGAGGGAATCCTTCTGGATATACGAGGCTCGTGTACTTTCTCCGGAGGGCCTCAATGTTGATTTTGATTTGAATTGTTTTATTGCAAATAATTAGCTACATATAATTCAGGCCCCCCCCCCTTTTTTCTTACTATAGGTGTTTTTTTAGATTGATATTACCTTAGATTGATTTTGTGATTATTCTAATGGTATATTAGTGGGGGTCCTATATGTGTTGTTTCTGTGATGGGACTTTGGCATCACCCACGGGATCATTAAGAAATATTAATTTTCAGATTATTTTAATATTAATGTTTTTTTTATATTTTATTTTATATTTTTAATATTTCGATTATTAACCAATAATTTTTAATTTTTTATAGCATATGCTTAGTTTGAGGACTAATTAGTAATTTTAATCAAGCAGTGGTATATTATATGTAATATTATGTAATTATCATTGTGTCATTATTTTTTTGTAAGAACTTGTGGGACTTCTTAGAGTGATGTTAGTTTATTTTCCGATTCTCTTTTTTGTCCACAAGATGGCGATGAAGAGTATTTTTTATGTTTGTCGCTGCAATAGCGAATAATAAAGTTTTTCGCCAGCCCAGCTTACACCGTTCTTTGTCCACAAGATGGCGATGTAGAGAGTTTTTTGTTTGTAGCTGTAATAGCGAACAATAAAGTTTTTCGCCAGCTGTGTCCTGGGATTGGAGCTGTCTGCATAGCAGGCTATATATATCGAGGAGGACATTTAGAAGGTTCCGCCCTGCTGAGGAAGTAGTATTACGATACGCGTCCGGGGTCAGGAACCATCCCATGTCACTCCTTGATGTCCCACATTTTCATTTGAGCTGCCTGATATGGTGTTTTATGCCTGTACTTTCTACTTGAATGTGAGTACCCTGCACATTTTTTACTCATTAAAGAGACCTGGTTTATATGGAAGCTCTTAGATCTGGCCTTTTTTCTTTGCATATTGATTCGTTGGTGCCACTGAGGATACTTGCATATCTCCGGGTCCTTCAGCTGACAATTGCACATCTTTGAGCCATCTGGATTTCCTGCCATTTGTTCTAAGCGTTTTAGACCTTTGGTAAAACAAGGGTCTTGGTGTGAGGTGAGAGTACCCATCTTTACTGGTGAAGGGATCACGTTTGAAATATTTGAAATATTGGTTTTCCAAGTCACATGGTGGAGATACTCTGACTGTTTCGATCACAGGATTTGTTTGCACTTTGCAAATGTGGACTTTCTTTTTATTTTATTTTATTTTTTCACTGTTATTAATTCAACTATGTCTTCACTGGTATGAGCATATTCGTTTTAATATTAATATTATGCTATTTAGGTTTGCGCTGCACTGCTCTGTTTGATATATCTACTTCAGGAATTTTGTGATTGTTCTTTTGGTGTTCAGCTTGCATCCATATGAAATTCACTCTTTGAGTATTTTTCATTTTTACACTTATTATTTTTATTTTTTTCTGATCTTTATATTTTTGCGCTGATTGCACCCCCCCTGTTTTACATATGTCTACCACTACTTAGAGGTGAAAGGAGGGTCCAATTGGTCGGATTGACCGTGTGAAATGGGCCCATGTCTGCTTTCACACTGATGTGCTGCGGTTTACTTTGGCTTTCCTGCACTTTGCAATAGACTTCTATTATATTCTGCAGGTTTGGTGCACTTTCAGAAAGCTCACCAAACTCGCAGGTAAAAACAGAAGTCTATGGATCAGTGCAGGTAACCCGCAGGAGCACTGCTCTGCACCTCCAAATCAGTTTGAAAGCAGCCCAGTAACCATTGCAGAAAAGTTATGCCCATATATACACTGTGATTTTAGTAATAAACTGACCTTTAATAACAGTGATCTATTCTATTCCAATCCCAGAGCAGGAGGTTGCGGGCCACATCAGAGGGCTCCGCGGGCCACTGGTTGGGCACCCCTGATCTATTTGTTTCCTTTCATGGGAAAAACAAAGGAATGCGTGCTTCTTCCAGAACCATTGCGGCGTGGATCGTCCAAGTTATCCAAGGGGCTTATAAAGCGAAAGGGTTGGCTCCTCCAGAAGCAGTAACCGCTCATTCTACTCTGAGCTTTTCCACATCATGGGCGGCTGCCCGGCATGTTTCCCCAGATCTGTTAAGCGGCCTCTTGGTCATCGTTAAATGACGCACTATTGCGTAGAACCGGCTTCTTTATCGTCGGTTAATTTTGGTTTACATGTTTTATCTGTTGACAATGTCAATTAAACCTTTTTCTTTAACCAGCAATTGCCCACCCAAGTGTGTAGAGCTAGTTATTTCCCACACGTTGCTGCCATGGAGTCTGTCAGAAAAAAGGAAAATTTATATGAAATACTTACCGTAATTTTCCTTTCCTGATGGACTCCATGGCAGCAGGAGTTCCCTCCCTTTGCTGGAGTAGGCTATATTACGGAACACAGTCTCTGGTGAGAAGAAAAGCTTTATGGGAGAAGGGTCCTATGAGGTATGAGAGGCGGGATTAACCCCACACGTTGCTGCCATGGAGTCCATCAGGAAAGGAAAATTACGGTAAGTATTTCATATAAATTTTCCTTTTTACTCCTTAACCTGCCTAGCATTATTCCCGAGTGTGGCTCGGGGTGAGATTTTTGTGCTACGATCGGTAACCCTGAGTCACACTCGGGATTGCCTCGCTGGATGCTGGAAAAGGTTACTTACCTTTTCCCTGGGATCCAGCGATGTATTTCCGCAGAGCACGGCGGCCGGATGTTCCACCCGATGCACTGTGTTCCCCTGATCTCCGTTCCCTGCGACGTTATGACGCATGGGGGCGGAAAACGGCATCAAATTCAAAAAAGTAAATAAACACAGTACATACAGTATACTGTAATCTTATAGATTACAGTACTGTATGTAAAAAATACACACACCCCTTGTCCCTAGTGGTCTGTCCAGTGTCCTGCATGTACTTTTGCATAATAAAAACTGTTCTGCCTGCAAACTGTAGATTGTCCATAGCAACCAAAAGTGTCCTTTTATGTCAAAACAGCGATAATAAATTCTAATCACTTGCAGAATTGAGTGATAGCGATTTGTGGGGAAATTTGTCATAAAAAAATAAAAGTAATGACAGCGACAATTCTGCAACTGAGCAAATTTCAGTGTTTTTGATTTGATTACATTATTGAATATTTTTATTATACTTATATTATTATTTGTTATAATTATTTATAGTTATTTATTATATTATAATTTATGATTTTGTTTTTCAAACTTTATCATACCCGAGATGTCTACTAAACTCTTGTTTGGACAGATTTAAGTGAGTTATTCCTTAGAATTACAGGCCTACAATGTAAAACGCCAAATTTCCTTGCAAAATAATTGTACGGCTTTCAGCACCTAAAATCTGAAAGAATCATACCGCCAGGGATGTTAAAGGAAAGCTGTTCAATGATGTGAATGTATAATGTATAATATATATATATATATATATATATATATATATATATATATATACATATATATATATACATACACTATATTACCAAAAGTATTGGGACGCCTGCCTTTACATGCACATGAACTTTCATGGCTTTCCAGACTTAGGGCCAGATTATCGTAGATGCCGGCGTAGCGTAGCGTAAGCTATTTACACTACGCCGCCGCAACTTACAGGAGCAAGTGCCGTATTCTCCAAGCACTTGCTCCGTAATTTGCCGCGGCGTAGTGTAAATGGCCCGGCGTAAGGCCGCGTAATTCAAAGGGGGCGGCTTGTATTTAAATTAATCGCGCCCCCGTGCCGAACGAACTGCGCATGCGCCGGCCTTAAACGTAGGCCACTGCGCATGCTCCATAGTATGCCGCAAATACATTGATTACGACGGCAACGTAATTAACATACAGGCCTATTCGCGAACGAGTTACGTAAGCAACGGAAAAACACAACGCTGTCCCGAGTCCATACTTAACATGGCATACGGCAGGCCAACGTAAGGTTACCCCTCATTTAGCAGGGGTAACCTTACACTTACGGAAACGACGTAAACTACGGCGAAGCGGCGCAAAAACGTTTGGGAATCGGCGAATCATTCTCATTTGCATATACGCCACCTAGCGGCCAGCGTAGTATTGAATTTCAGATCCGACGGTGTAAGTGACTTACGCCAGTCGGATCTACGCCGTATCTATGCGTAAATGATTCTAGGAATCAGACGCATAGATACCCGGGGACAGAAACAGAGATACAACGGTGTATCTGGAGATACACCGTCGTATCTCTTATGAGACTCTGGCCCTTAGTTCGTAGGGTCCAAAATTCTGCGAAGGCTGTCCACATGGTTTAGGACTATGTCTATGCCAATGTTTGACCATTGTTCCAGAAGCACATTTGTGAGGTCAGGTACTGATGTTGGACAAGAAGACCTGGCTCGCAGTCTCCACTCTAATTCATCTCTAAGGTGATCTATTGGGTTGAAGTCATGACTCTGTGCAGGCCAGTCAAGTTCCTTAACCCCAAACTCGATCATCTATATCTTTAAGGACCTTGCTTTGTGCACTGGTCTAAATCCTTTGGTGGAGGGGGATTATGGTGTTTTTTTTATTTTTAGGGAGTCCTGACCTCAACCGGATAGAACACCTTTGGGGTGAATAAGAGTGGAAACTGCAAGCTAAGCCTTCTCGTCCACATCAGTGCCTGCCCTCACAAATGTGCTTCTGGAAGAATGGTCAAACATTCCCATAGACACACTCCTAAACCTTATGGACAGCTTTCCCAGAAGAGTTGAAGCTGTTAAAGGCTGCAAAGGGTGGACCAACTCAATATTGAACGGACTATGACTGGGATGCTGTTAAAGTTCATGTGCATGTAAAAGCAGGCCGTCCCGATACTTTTGGTAATAGAGTGTATATGTAAATCACTGTGTAAATTACCAGCAGTATATAAGTACCTGTAATAAATAAAAAATGAAAAGATAAATTTGGGCTACAGTTTTTTATCTCCCTTTTTCCAAGCTGATTTATTTATTGACTGCCATTCTGAACCAATACTTACTTAGTCAGTGATCCACAATGTAGAGGTTCAACGTTCTGGCTTCAGCTTGGCCAGTGTCTCAGGAAGCTCTGAAAGCTAATGTAGATGGAACAGCCAACTACAGTATTATATTCAGAAGGGGATCAGGCCAGATTCATGATTCCCCTTCTACAACCCAGTTAAAAGGTAAAGCATTGTTCTGAAGATTTTGAACAAATTATGTATTTTTCCTGTTTATCGATCCTGTAAAAAAGACACACCAAAACAGACTCGCTAGAGGAAAATTTCTTGAAAACGTTCTTTAGTGCTAAAAGCTATATGGTCAAACACTTCAACTTGGTCCTGTAAGGCCGCGTACACATGATCGAACATGTCCGCTGAAACTGGTCCGCAGACCAGTTTCAGCGGACATGTTCGATCGTGTGTACGACCGTTTTCCAGCGGACAAACGTTTCAAAACATGCTTAGAAACCTGTCCGTCGGACAGGTTCTATGGTTGGTACACAAAATCATCGGACCAAAATCCCGCACATGCTCAGAATCAAGTCGGCGCATGCTTGGAAGCATTGAACTTCGTTTTTTCATCACGTCGTTGTGTTCTACGTCACCGCGTTCTGGTCCAAAGGAATTTTGGTCTGATGGTG